>JANHFX010023241.1:0-55374 GCA_027560015.1 Chloroceryle amazona | reverse complement strand
ACCCCCCACACCAGTTGAAAAAAAAAAAAAACATACCAGCTTTCTCTTCATTTTCAATACAGATTTCTCTTGTTTTTCCAAAAACTTTTTTTTTTCCCCCCCCCCCCCCCCAATTTAGCCCAAAGCAACATTGAAAATACCAAGTATGTGAGCTACAACAGAGTCATGCTGGAAGAATGATAAACTGGATGTGACATGGCTCAATCCATTTCACCTCTAATAATAAAAAGTCACGGATAGGAAGAATAAAGAAGCGTTTCTTCAAAGGTTACTTTTTTAGGTGATTACTCTTTGTGAATTGCCATCTGAAAGAATATCATCATCCAGAAAAATGATAGTCTACAAAGGTCAGGACTGAGAGTGGAAACTTAGTAAACTCTTCAGCCTCATCACAGAGTGAATATGAGAAACACATGGACTGAGAGCGGCTATCCTTCCTACACCAGTGATAGGACATGCCAGCAGCACCAGTGATAGGACATGCCAGCAGCACCAGTGATAGGACATGCCAGCAGCACCATTCTCGATGCTCAGGGTCCATTCTGTAAAGAAAAAAGAAAAAAAGTGGTCGTTTTTTCACTTTGGTTGGTTGGTTGGTTTGTTGTTGTTGGTTTTGTTGTTGGGTCTTTTATTATTGTTGCTGGGTTTTTTTTTGCATTTGTCTGCAGCGGGTTTATAATTTGGAGGATTTTAACATGAAAATTCTGGCAGGTTTTTGAGAAGGGCTGGGTTCTGTCTACACTGTGTAATGCTGACTTAGTTGTTCGTTTTGCACGTGAAGTGGCGAATAGGGAGTTTAGAGAAGGACTGGCTGCACATCCCCTCTGCTCAAGACCTCTCCCGCCCTCTGCCACCCCTGTGTAGTGGTCAGTGAAGCAGTAAGCACAGGCAGCTGAGCACAGTAACACAGGGCTGTGACTGAAGCAGAGGCTGTTAGCCACAAACGGGGGCCCTTTGCCTTGCATCAGCATGGAGCTGTGTATGTGTGCCTGCGGGTGGAGAGACCGTGTGCCTCGTTACTATGGCCAGATTTGAGAAGGCTCCAGCTCGGTGGCCGCGGTAGGAAGAGCTGGGTCTGTGGCTGAGCTACACAGGGTCCATAGGGGGACCCCAGGAGCTCCCCTGCCTGCACAGTCTGAGCGCTGCTTGCCCTTGGAAGCTCCTGGCCATGATGCTCCAGCTGCTGTGTGCTTGCACACAGGGTTTGTGAGTTGCTCATAAGTGGTAGTGGCTTGGCCAAAACTGGGAGCATATGACTTGTACAGCGGAGTTGGTGGCTGAGCTGGCATCTCCTTGTGCTGTGCTGGCCATGCTGCATGAGGCTGTCGTCACAAGGCAGAGGAGCTTGAATCCCAGCAGATGCTCTAAATGGAGAGGTGACATTTTCATGTGATAACTTTCATGTCTCAAGTGGAGATATGAGTTAATCGAAACATTTTGCAATCTGTTGTTGAATTCATCAGCTTGCTTCCCTTGAAACATCATCACAACTACCATCCCCCCCCCGCCCCCAAAAAGCAATAATCAACTTTTTCTAAAAATATGGCAACTTATCACTTAAAATTATTTTTTTGAGTGAAATGAGGATTTTCACTTTTCTGGAAATAGCTCTTTGCTCCCCTTCCAACATTTTGTGTACCCACTTTTGATTATAGAGTGTCAAGTTCAGTTAAGCAGAATAGCTCCTAAAACTAAACCCTAGATGCTAGAGATACATGGGTTTTCATTTCAGCTTACACTTTCTGCCTAGGCGAGTGGACCTTTGCTCTGCACTGGGCTCTTACATTATAAGGACTCTTATGTTTATATTTATATATTTTTTATTATTGAAAATAGTAAAAAAAATAAAATAATGGTAGTGATGCTCTGTGGTTAGGATAATTTGCCAGTTAAGGCTCGGATTCTGCAATTTCTTTACAGATAAAACTCCCATTTAAAGCGAAGATGAGCACTGCCTGAACTCAATATTGAAGAAGCAGCCATTGTGATCATGCAGTTTGACCCCTGTAAGAACAGGACACTCCTTCTCATTTAAAAATCTGCTGAGCAGCAGCTGTTAAATTTCCAAAACCACCAAAATGCCTCAAAAGACAAAGTATTTGCTTCAGAAATGTCAGTTCTGATGCATAACCATTTTTCTTTAGAAATCTTTCTCTCTTTCTGTAAGACAATTACAAGCTTTTTATTACTGACTGTGATTATTATACTACACTTGCAAGAAGAAGAAAACCAAACAAATTACAATATTTTAGGCCAGCATGTCTCTTGCTTTCTAATGGACTACCTTTGTTTATAAATCAATGTCCTCTGATTATTGTCTTGTAAAGTTTCAGCTTTCACAGTCTACAGAAGCAGTTGCAACTTTGTGAGTTAAAATACATGTCAAAGATGATGCACCTGTTTTGTTTAGAAGTAATAGAGTTTCAAGGAAATGTAAGATGTCATTTGTGTTTAAGATTTGCATCTGAGATGTAGTCACAGTTCATCAGTACTCAAAGGGATTTGAAACTCAGAGGAAAAACACACTTCCCAGTTCAGGGATAAAAGGGTCATTATCCATTATGTGCATGAACAAAGCAAAATAAAAACAGTTCAATGGAGGACCTACAGTAGATTGCAAGCATCATATTTATATGTTTGAAAACACTTATTTTTAAAAGAATTCTTGACATGTAGTTCTTCTCACTGGGGTGTTTTTCACTACAGATAGATTTATGCGGTCTTATATACACATGCACATATACACATATATAAATATTTGAAAAAACATCTATGCACATATTGTGGAGAAGTCTCCACAGTAGCTACAGTGGTCGACTCTGGTATAAGTAGATAAAAAGAACTGTGTTGGTTATAAATAATCTTTCTTTGTGTGCTATGCCACAACACTTTTCAGTAGCTCTATTTGCATGTAGAGTTTTAATTAAGAGATAACTGTCACTGCAGGTTGGCTGCAGAAGGCTGCAGTATCCAGCAGAGAGATAAATGCCAATGCTAAGTCATACAGGTTGGAGTCCGTAATAAAAAATGAGTTTACAATTAAAACTCACTTATTACTAACTTCCTATGTTATACAGAGAGATGAGGAGGTCCAAAATCCAGTTGCTTAGGATTGTACACATGAGATGTGGGGTTCGGGGGTTTTAGGGGGCTTCTTCGAGGTCAATTTCCATGTGATATGTTGGAAAATGAAACTTTGGAATGCAATCAGTAAACTTGTTAGGAGGGTATAGGTGCCCTATTTAAAAAGACTGTGTTACAGCTTTCAGCATGCTGGGAGCCTTAGAACAGATTGCAAAGATTCACCACAGCTTGATTCAGAAGGGCTATCAGTGTCCTTCTGCCTGCTTGGAAGTGTTTTGGTTTCTAATTAATTTAGCCAGAAGACATGTTATTTCTGACCTTCACAAACTACTGCCTATCTGATCCTAGTTTTAAAAAGATCCCATTAACTGTTTTATTATTAAAGAAAAAAAAAAAAAACAACACAAAAAAACCCACAAGAATAAACCCAAACCACAGATAAAAAACCCTCCATCTTTTCCTGTTGTGAAGAGCAAAGTACAAAATGGATATATATTGCCATTATATCTATAACATATTTTTCCCCAGCATGTGGTATGTTTTTGGGTTTGTATGACATAATAGTGCCATTTCAAATAACATGAAATATTCATTTCAATGAAGCAAAAGATCCCATTAATTTAAGTAAAGAAAGAAGATACCTACCTTGCCATTTGTAATTTAATAGCATTTTTATACTGACATTGAAGTCAGTAAGTACTTTTTGCTACTAACTTCAAAATAAGACTCTTCCCCTCTGTCTTTGAGATGCAGATAGAGGAATTCTTTTCTTCAGTCTCAGTGACAAGGGCTGCCAAGACTGTGAAAGGAAATATGCACTGTTCTGCCATAGCTAAACAGCCTAAATGGAGCTGTCTGCTCTTGTGTTGCCTTAAGCAGCCATCAGAAGTTGTATGTATAATTTAGGTATAGGATTTATGCATCCTGATTGAGGTGAAAATAACGTCCCTTCAAATTTTTATAGTGAAACTACTTCTGCAAAGTTTTTAATTCACAATATGTCTTATGCCATGAATTGGTAATGCCAGGTTTTGAGAGCTAATCTCGATACATGAAAAAAAGCTCATCATTACAGAAATTCATGAAGCAACAAAGACTTTCCTGAGCTAAACCAAGATCTTAAGAAAGCGTAGATTTATAATTGCAAGAAGAACGTGTAGATTTATAATTACAAAAACAATGGTTTTCCTTTCTTGTTGATGCCATATTGCCAGCAGAATGTCTCTTTTTTAAGAGTTTGAATCTGTTGGAAAGTTTTCATAAGTGTGTGCATTTTAGGGCTCTGCAGAGACTTTCTGGGTCATCTATTCCAGCCTGCCCACCCTGCAACAGCAGGAGATCATTACTACTGCTTCTCTTCTATCCTACTTTTCTCCTAAACGCCATGTTCAGAAAGTGTCCAATACTATTTTCTCTAAAATGCATCTACTGAAGATGCAGCGTGTAATTCATCTACGCACTCATTAGTGTTGAAGCAAAGCACTTCTTTAACATGTGATGGCAGGTAAAAGATGAAAGCTGAGCAGTTGTTGGGATTTGTTCTTCATAATACAGTATAAATAAGCTTAAGCTGCTGATGGTTGGGTTTTTTAAGTGAGAGGGTGTAGGCGACCTGTAGATGGCTGTAAGCTGGGGGTTGTGGCCAGGTGAAGGTGACCCTGAGATCTCTGGGGTTGCAAGAATAGCTTTGCCTTGCACTGCCCCTGGCTGGTCCCTGCAGGCACCCCCCTCGCTTCTCTGCTCCCATACCTGCCCTGTGAGGCAGCAGCAATTGCCGGAGGCGCTCAGCCTTAGCCTTACTTAAGCCATTATTTACTTACTATAGAAAGTCCCACTCATCCCCTTGCCTCCCATTGCTACCAGTCCATCGAAAGCGGTCCTCCCCATTGTTTGTTTACTATCTTTTTACAGGTTGCACTTATCATACTTGTCCCTGTCATCTTTTCCATATGTGACATCAGCTCTGCTTCCAACTTTTACTTTATACCATCTTCTAGATCACTGCTGATCTTTGCTCTGAAGAGAACAATTTTTTTTAACATAATTACCTTATACCTATGTATTTAATCTATCTATTATTAGCTCAGGTGTATCTCTCTTGTTAATGTTCTTCTTAAAGCCAATTTTCTTTGGGTTTTACTTTCTCTGGGGACTCATAGTATTACCTTAGCAAATTTTGCTATATTGAGTCTGTTCCTGCTGAATTTGTCTATATTTGCCACGAAACTTATTTTACATTTTCATGAGAGATAATTTTTTCAGAATTACATAAAGGTAATTGAAAGTCATGTATTTTCAATTATGAAAATACTGAGCAATTCAAGTGTGTTTATCCTCATAACTAACCTAAAAGATGAGATTTAAGCAGTCTTAGAATACCTTCTTGTGAAAAATTGCTTACTCTCTTATATCATAATCGCATAATGAAAACAAGAATATTTACTTTGTAAAGTATGGGCAAAAAAGTCAAAGCAAAAGAACATAAATTTTTGTGAGGTGCATACCAAAAGAAACAACAGGGTGAAAGGGTAGAAAAAAAAAGAAAATGTTTTTTTGTGGTTTTCCTTAGAATGAAATATTCTTTGCATAATCATGTGCCTCCAAGCTGTATGGAAAAGGTGTTATAATCAATATCATTGACTTTTTTATACTTAATGATTTTTGTGATTTATAAATATGTTTGCTAAGGCTTCAATAAGAGGTATTACCAAATATTTTTAAATGCCTTTCGTTCCATGTCAAAAAAAAAAGATGAGAGGAACGTACACATCATTTATGATCCATCTTCCTAGTGCATTTTGTAGTGTTTTTTTTCTGAACGTGTAGCGTATTCTATAAATGTGAATATAGATAGCTATCTGTCTTTTCACTTGGAATCGAAGAGGAAATTTGTCAGTGCTGAATGAAGTTGTGCAGAAATGCACATCCCAGCTGGTTGGCCTACGGTTCTTGTGAAGAATTGGCTCATGTTCTGTCCAGCTCCCTTTTCTCTGCAGACCATGTAACGTTGTGACAAGAAAGACCTGCCTGACAGAATTAGGTTTATTTATAAAAATAAAATCACCAAAGTTACATAATTTCCTGGTGGTGTTTCAGCCTTAATCACCTGATCTTTGCAGTAGCAGACATCTGTCTCCACTGTGTGTAGCAGTGGGAGCTTTGCTAATAGCCCCACACTTCCACCCCACACCTGACACACAGTGTTCTCTGAACTGGGAAACTCGGTGAGCCAGAACACCCAAGCGATGCTCTTTCCGGACAGCTACTCACAGGTGCAGTGCAGTGTCAACTAGCCACATAGCACTGAAACGATTAATAAATCCAATAAAAGCAGGAATTTACAAAATAACTACAAATTAACCTTGGATGGGACACATTGTGAGGAAACAGGATATTAACTGTATGATAGCAGTTTGTGTAATCAAAGCTCTGTTGTGTGTGGAAGTTAATGAGCATAAATTGAGAAGGAGAGAGGAAGCACATTGAGAACAGTATTGTGCATAAGCTCCATAGGTATTCCTGAGATGCTGCTTTGCTTCAGACAGTATACATCTGGAACATATTACTGTAGTTCTCTCTGTAAGTCCAAAGAAAGTAAAGGAGATTTGTTTCAAGCTAAAAAAAATAAATCCTAAAACTAATTTTTGAAAAAAGAACCTACTGTTAACTCTTACTGGAATTATTAAAAAAAAAATGAAATATAATGGCTGTCAAAGTTGATTTGGGTAGAACATAAATAATGCATTAAATCTCCATTAAGAAATAATCCCAAATCCAGGTACTGAAGTGAGCGATGCAAAAAAACAAGGTGTAGCAAAAAAATCTGGAGGTGCTTTATCTTGAACTTTAACATGTGACCGCTCCCTACTTCGAAATTGGCAAGTTGAGCCCTGTGAAATGTCATTCCTCCATCCTTGTTATGTCTCTTGCTATAAACCTTGGGTTTCACACAGGAGTTACGTAATAGTAAGTGCTCGCTTTCCTCCCAGAACCAAATGTGAGTCTTAAATTGGTGATAATGGTTATTTGTGCTGTTCACTTGAAGAAGAGGTAAATGGCATGTAAAAGAATTAAGCAAACAGTTTGTGGTGAGGCTGTCACAGGTTTCTTTCCAGGAAAACCACTTGGTTAGGACTTAGCAACATGTTTTAGCAATCTTTAAGATAGTGTGTGATGGGATAAACTGAATATGAAAAAGAAAAAAAAAATCAGCAGGATTCTAGCAGTGTACAAGAGAGATGGAGGGGAGGTAATTCAAGTTATTGGTGCCAATATGATTTATTTTATTAAACCTAAATATAGCATTGAGAGGTGATGCGTCTCTCCAGTGTAACCATACTAATGAGTACCATAAAACAGATCATTACATGATGGAAAAAAAACCCTCTTTTTCTTTAGTTTTCAAATTAGATTCATGGTTATGAATAGTATCCATGCAGGTTAACCTAATTTTTTTACATAAAGTATGTAATATAGCTACTTCATTTTCTGGTACAATTCCCCACCTACAGGCAACATAATACATTAGTCAAAAGTAGTCCAGCAGTCTTAACTCTCACAGACTAAGATCTGTGCTGAGTAAACACTATAAAGAATCAATATATTTACAGGGTAAATTAGATAAATCTTTCTCTGCTACTTACTGTATTTAGCTACTGTTTCATTGCAGGACTAAAAGCAGTGTCATGATACGCTGAAGTTTTATTTAAATGTTTTCCTCTGTGATGCCTTTATGACATTTTCAAGTTGTAGAAATGGGATGTAGTCCTTGTGTATACATGTTTTAAAAAAACTTGGTTTTAATAGTATCTGTGTCAGAAACACTGGTAAAAACTTAAATTCATGTCAGCATAACTCGTATGGTAGAAATTTAGGGCTGTGAGTTTCCCTGTATGTGTGAGTTTGGAAAACCATTCCTGTTCATTTGCTTTATCTGTATTATTTTCTTCCATAACTAGGTTCTAGACGGGAGTGTCCCACTGAAACAAGCACTACCTTGTATTTCAGTACTTTTGTTCTGCTTTAAAGGCTTTAAAAATAGAAAATACTGTCTTTTCCAAATGGTTGTACAGTGAGCATTTCAGGTGGCACCTGTTCCTCTGTCATTCTGCGTTGCAGAGGCATTGGAATTCCAGGCACTAATAGACACTTCCCATGGAAATAGCAAGTTGTGGCATTGTGTTATGTGTTCTGAAACACTTAAACCAATTTATTATAGGCAATTATCATATTTTCTTTGTCCATCTCTTTTTTTTATTATTGTTTGAAGTAGACTGTTTGCCTTGTGGTGATGAAAAAAAAAATTATTTGTTGTTCATGTCATATCCTGACCCATATTTTAAATATTTTTTTATTTTTTTCCATAGGTCCTCCCATGCCATCCTCCTCATCTAGTCCATCAGTTACTGAACATTTACACTCCCCTCCTCCATCACCCAATCTCCATGACAACCAGAGGTGGTTATTAAGTAATAATGCCAGCCAGCCAGTTCAGGACTCTGATACAGATGAGGACTATACTGCCAGCTCATATCTAGTACAGACCGGTACTATTTCAGTGTCTGTCCCAGGTCATGGTAAGAAGAGGACACTTTGTCCATAGTTCAAATACATTTTTATTTGCCATCCTCTTACAAGATTGCCTAATAAGATTTAAAGATATTAAAATTACTTTGTAGTTTAAACTGATTTTACTTTAAATGTCACAAATTATGTTTTTAATTTCCTGTAAGAAAAGAAAGAGTAGAAAGTAACTTCTAATATATAAAAGCTCATTCAAGTTATTTCAAAATGCGGTACTTATATGAAGCGATAGCCATTAATGATTTATTATGTAATATAATTTGAAGTTAGTCACTAGCCTTTCATTTTACTTTTTAATTTAAAGGGTGGGCTGAAGTTGCTTAGCCTGTCATGGTGTTTCTCTTCAGAATAATGTCAAAGTTATCTTCTACTAGCATATCAGTCCCAGCAGATCCCAGCTGTTTCTTTAGTTTCCCTGGAGCAGGAGAATGGGATTTGTACGTTACTGGATAGGGCACTCTAGACTGAGAAAAGCGATACAGAGGAAGAGAGCTGTGTGGTGAGAGAATGCAATGGTGGCTCCTGAGATGTGTGTTTCTGTGTTTCTTGTCCTCCCAACCACTATGAGTAACCAAAAGGAGTCTCATTTACTTGAAACAGCAGTGCCCACTTACATATCATGCCCTAAGAAATTACATTTTTACTTTTTTTTGGTTTGGGGTTGGTTTGTTTCATTGGTTGGTTGCAGTTTATTTGGTTGGTTGGTTTGTTTGGTGCAGTTTGTTGGTTTTTTTTTTTAACATAAAAAATAATGGTTTCGTGGTTGCATTTTTGTTGTATAATTGAACAGATTTTGCTCAGGTAGGGCAGACTGGAAGAGCAATTTGTTAATTCACAGCCTTTTACCGGTAGATCAGCAAAGCTTGGAATAAGCCTCTTCATTTTCAAAGGACCATTTCTGTCTTCTGATGGTCAAGAACTCTCCTGCAGATGAACCACTAGAGGGGGTTTGAAGAAATATTTTCCTACAAATTGCACATCAGTTGGTTGAACAGAAAAATTTGGCAGAGCCAAGCCACTAGCTTTGAGTCTTTGCCTTTTAGAGGGACAAAATAAGGGGGCTTTTGACAACAAGCATTGCACAAGTTAAAACCGTGGTGTATGTTGAGAGAGTTGTTCTTGGTAAGACTTTTCTAAGCAGAAGGGAAACCCAGCATACTCTGCAATTACATGTTCATATTCCTCTCCCCTCTCTCTTCCCTCTGTGCTCCCATCTCCTCTATCTACAGATGTCTGAGATTTTCCCCTTCAGTGTTTATGTGCTTGCAGTTTCTGCTTCCCACCATCAAAAAAAATTTGAGCTATATAGACTCATATATATCATATATATACACTCACACACGTAGTAGTGCTGTCAGTCATATAATGCAGCTAATGATCGTTCTCTCTTTCCATGAGATTAGGCTTGTTTTTAGAAGTGCTTCAACTTGCTAACCACAGATATCATATTTGTGATTGCCACAATTTAAGTTTAGTTCTTTTGCTTATGGTTGATTTCTTATATCTTACACTGTTGGCCTCCTGACTGGGAAAAATATGTCCTTCTAAAACAGGCAAGAGCAGAGTTTAACAATTAAACTCATAATCTCCAAGTAAGCTATAACCTTCTTCTACCTGATAATTTGCATTGTTGTGTAACCTTTTTACCAGTATGGGGATCTCTCCAAATCTAACCAAGAAAGTAAATATCATTTAATCCTGGCCTTTGGTAAAGTCTTTTTTGAGTATTGTATTTTGCGTAGCTAAAATGGTAATACAGCATCTGTAGCAGTTTCACAGAAAGAAGTCAGGTTTTTTTTTCAAGAGTTGTCTTTTCTTTTACATGTGGATAAATTAAGTTTTCTATGCTACCTCATGTTAATAGGTACAAAATAACTCCAAGGCGTATTCTGGATGACTTTGTCCAATGTTTATATTGGCAGAGGGTGGGGAAACACTTTCGAAGTATTTAGGATAAAAAAGGTGCAGATGAAAAACAATTATATTATTGAACTCTCTTCAGTTCTATTGGCTTTATGTAAATAGCAAGTTAAATTACCCTCTCTTTCAACTATGCAAACATCTCTCTGTTTTCCTTTAGTCTGAGCTCATTTGATCGATGTAGTTTATTTGATCAGGTCTCTCAAAACTTGAAGGATCTGATTATATATTTAGATTTATATTAGTCTAAGCCTTTTGGTTTTATTAGTTTGTTTTGTTAACCTGTGAGTATCATTTGAGAAATTAGCCAAAAGAGAAGTAAGAATTACTAAAATCAGTTTTCTTCTCATGTGATAACCATTTGATAAGGTCTTCTTGGAGGTATTGCTAGTAGCTTTAAAAAATCAGATCAAGTGAGGAATGTTGTGGACAGTTTGCTAGGAATCATATAATTTCTCTAAAGCTGGTGTGTTAATAGGTTGTAAAATTCAGGGCGAGATAAATTTTAGGACCATCAGTCATAACAGTGCTCCTTTACATAGCACCCCCAATTTATTTTACTTGTTGTTCTTCTTACCCACAGTGCAGCTCACTATACTGCCTCTGTTCCAGCAGTCAGCCCATATGTCTACTGATTTTAAGGCAATTTACTAGTTCTGTTGTTTCTGGAAAGAAAAGCAAACTATTTTATAAGAAGCAGGGGCATCTGAATATGTCTACAGGGAAAAGGAACGATTTTTTTAATTGGGCGGTGGAGTGAGAGGACTAGGAGCTGGGAGGAGAGGATTCTTGAATGTGACTGAGGTGGAGAGGGTTTATATAATGAAGTCTACTTATAGTAAACAATAGAAGTCATGTAAAGGCTGTATTTAAGCATCTTGATAAGCATCTTAGTCTTTTTCCACCAATAATTATAGTCAGAATTTAGAGGGGAATTTATTGAAATTAGTAGTAGCTTATCTTTCAACACAGACATGTATTATAATGAGAATTACAGAGCTAAATTCTTAGGTTAAGCAAAGACTGTGAAGAAAAGATATAGTTAAATCTTAATGCTTACTACTGACAATGGAGATGAGTTGCAATTAGAAGTTCAGATTGGAGGATTTTTACCCTGTGAGTTTGAAATATTATGGCAGAACCATCAAATACAAAATAGAGAAAGATTGCACGGCAGCATTTGTACAGTGTATTTTGAACATTTAAGTTGTACAAGGTTCTCATGTTTCTTATTATTAAGTTCGTTATGATAGTTCATCTGATGGGAAGATCTGAAAAAAATTTCAATTTTATATAAAATGCTTTTCAGTTGTCCTTGATCAAGGATCTGCCAGTTGATGCACAATAAAGAAGATTTTCCTTCAGCCACATGGGAGTTGCAGATTGATGGGCTTTTCAGTTCAAAATGGCTAAGCTCCCCTGTAAGGTGAAAAAAAATTGGAGATCTAGAGCACAACTCTGAATTTCAATTTGTGGAAAAAAAAAATAATCTAGTAAGACTGGTTGAATGATAACATACAAGAACTCTTCATATTCAAAAGTCTCATTGTAGGACATGTCACTCTACAGACACCAAATGTTCTGTGGCATAATTCTCCTGTAAACATAATTTGAGCACTTTAGTTCATGATGACTCATTAGAATCTGATAGGAGAAATTATACCAAGTGTCTGCCACACAGAAATTTCTACCTTATCATACCACAGTGTTAAGAAGACAAAGTCAGGACCTTCTGCTTTTGTAAAAGCACCTGAGAGAATACAGGTCAAATGCTCAAGCCTGGCAGCAGCAATGACCAGATGAAACATGTGTACAAAGTGTAGGTGTGAATTTTGTTAAGGGTTTATATGGGCTTTTTTACACTTCAGATTTTCTCTCCAACTGTCATGTTTTATTTTTCTGCATAGATACCTCAATTAATGTATAACCACCATAACTAAGCAATCTGCCATTTCCTCTTCTCCTCGCTTCTGTGTTTTGCCTTCCCACCAGAAACAAGTGAAATTGGAAGTACGCACAGGGATTTGTGGTAAAAGATAGTGGATGAGGCACATGACTTTAAGGCATCTTTCCCTTCTTTGCAGTTCTTGCTCCTAGGAGGGGAGGAAGAGGACCATGTGATTTCCCCCTTCTTACCCCACTGGTTTGTGAGAAGGTTGGAAATAACCTGTGAATATTGAAAAGACACATGGCAAATTAAATCAGTCCTGGCCAACATCTTCCAAGTATCTCATGTAACTTCCTGGCAGTCTTGCTTCAATGCCTACAACACACTTCCCAGCCCTTATTTCATCCCTGTCTTGCCATAGTTATTCCACAATGGGAAGACACATGTGCTACTGACTAGAACTTAGCACTTGGTTTTATTTAACAGCATCATTAGTTACATGGATGAAGGAGTAAAAATGGCACTAATAACATTTCCTAATGGTGCTAAATAGCGAGAGCTTCGAGTGCTGGCTGAGGACAAAATGATACCAGAAAAGGACGTGGAAAGATCATTAATTGTATGGCCAGAAACTAATAATGTGAAATTAGAACTGATAAAATGATCTGGTCTGGATGCAGAATATTCAAGAAAAATCTGAGGAGAAATGGTGATGGACAATTTTAATCAGACATAAATCTGCAACATGGACTGACTAACAAGTACAGTTTGACCTGGATATACAAATACATCAGCAAAGAGCGAATCATATACATAGCATCAATGGAACATAAGTTTTTTAATTTGGGCCTCTTTGCTTTTTCAAAGTTCCTGTCAAATTCTCTTATTACTTCTAGAATTATTGCTATTTATTCTAATGTTCAGATATGTTTGGATGAAAACAATTAAGAGGTTAGAGAAATTCATCCATGGCAATAGGGAAGAGAATAAAACCTTGACTCAGTACTTAGCCTAAGCACTAATTATGTCCTTACAAAGGGAGACCAATGACTCAAGATGCAATGGGACATGTTGTGTGCCATGTAGCGATACAATTAAAAGCAATAGGATGAAAATAAGGAAAAGAAAGATTAGGCACATTATCAAGAAAAACTATTTAACAGTGAAGTGTATTAAGATATATAAGTGTATCCCAAGGGAAGTGACAGAAGCTCTGTTGCTTTGTAACATGAAATTAAAATAAGCACAAGCATCGGTCGTACTGCTGAGAACAAACATCGTTTGCGTAGGAGAAAGTGGACTGAGGTAACCTCCTGGAGTTTTTCTAGTAATACCTATGTGCATTTCAGCTCAGGTACACATGCTTTTGTAGTTCCTAACAGAGATTATGGTATTAAGATCTGATAAGTATGTTTCATTATCAGCATGCACATTGCAACGATTGATTAAACGTAACCGAAACCAGCAAATTGTCCTGTAGCCCAGACTTCACTCTTAAATTGTCCACGCCTTCCACGGTAAATCGTTTGCATTACAGCCACTTTCACTTCCCACTTGCTGGGACATTTTAAATCCTGCAAAATACAAACGGGGGTTTCCTGTTCTTAGTGAAAGCTGCCACTGTCTTCTGAGTATGCACATAATCATGTAAATATTTCATAAGAAAAAACTGTTTGATACCCATAAATTCAGAATGCCCGTGATGCTGAATAGAGGTATTTGACAAGCTTTCTGTAGATATGGAATAAATTTGTGTTATAAAAATACATGCTGACTTTTTTCTTAGGCTAGAGACTGTTAACATTTCAACCACTGAAGCAGTGCTTTCAGGCTTCCTTGGTAGCTACAGAAGCACTTAATCTCTTGCAGTCGAAAATCAGACAATGCAGGAAGGCCAGTATCCTTTAGGTACAGATCAACAAATTTATCTGTTCCACATGCTTGGGGCAAATATAGTTGCTTTAAGAACTTAAAAATTGTGTCTTGGGTGGTAGCCAGTTTCTTTTTGATCCCTTTTTGATATTTGATTTCAATTTCATGAATCTGTCTTCTTATCCTCTTTCTTTGGTTTTTAAGCCAAACTTCTGTCAACTTTGTTCCCTTAATGTACAAAAATGTACATTTGTTCAGTTTAATTAAGCATTCAGTCTGTTTGCCAAGAGCAAATTACCGTTCCCTAATCTCACCCTCACCCCTCCAAAATCAAATTTTGCAAAGTGGTGGGCAATTAGTTCTCATATCTGATTGTTGTAAGTCATGTTTTTCTCTTAAAGATTTTTGCAGTTTTCGATCTCTGTTACTTAATAGAAGAGCCAAGACCAATTAATTCTCCTCAGATTGTGGCCTTTGTAGCCTTCAAAGAACAGTCTCCCCCACACCTCCTGTATCATTAGCTGCAAAATATCTTTCCAAAGATGATTTCGGCCTCTTCACAAATCAAAGGATTCAGAGTGACAAATTATCCGTCTTGTACTCGAATGCGTGCCAGATGGGACGATGTGCCAACTGTATATCGTACTGCAGATAGGATCTGATGTAGAGACAGTTTCTCCCCTCCTCCCTTCCCCATCAAAATCATATTACAAAAAAAAAAAAAAAAAATGCTTCAAGTTAAGAAAACCTGTGAAGATAAATTGATTCTGAAATACAGTGAAATAAAAAAAGGAGAATATAGTTTTAGTGAAGGAAGAAATCTGCAGCCAAATGTCAGATCGCTTAAACTGAGCAAACGTATACCTGGCAGTATAGATGAACTTGAGAGTCAAAAAGTCATTTCTTCTTTGCTTTCCAGTGCTTGCACACCCATTGTTTCCTTTGACTAGCTTCATTCCAAACAAGACATTCTTAATTGCCAGAGCTTGAATTTAAATTCTGCCACAGTTTGTTAAAGGAAGACTCCTGAAGTCACGATCAGGAACAAGGATGTGCTGCTCTTGCAGGGGAACGTAGGTTCTAACAAAATTATGGAAGAAGTTAATTTGTAATACAGGAGGTAGAAGGAGAAGGAAACAGTCACATTGAGAGTTTATTTCCATTATAAATTACGAAGCTGAAGACTTTACCCAGCTATGTCTTAGGCTGACTTCCAGCGGCACAAAGCTGTGTGCAAGTGCACAGCAAATAATTTGTGTGAGGTCAGGGTCAGACACGAGTGTCTCACATCATCACATTAGACCCTTATATACAATTTTTCATTATTTTATTCCAGGGAAAGGTCTAGTATTTTTAACTCTGTGCCACAATACAGAACCTTTTTTTAAAAAGCTTTTTTTGGGAAGAGAGGACTGAAGGTCTTACCCATGCTCTCATTTGTTTATCCCTCAGTGGTAACAGCCTGAACTTCTAGGTTTACAAGCCCTTCTTATCGGCTCTAATGCTCACTGAGCCTTGATAGCTTTCAGAATACAAAAGTTCTTCCAGAAGCATAGAATGAGTTGAAAGTAGTGAGGTTTTGATAAAATCTTGAAGGCTGTTTTTGGGGTTTTTTGTTTTGTCTTGTTTTGGGGTTTTTGTCTTGTGTTTGTAGTCTTTAGGCTGGTGTTTTTCTTAAAAAAAAAAAAAGAGGTCACTTTTTTTTTCCCAGCTGTGAAAATTTTGTCAGTTATTTAATTTTTAATTTGTTTTAGCTGAATTAAAATTTGGCATATAGTTATGCTTATTGTAAGGAGCTGGTGCTTTGAGAGCACCAAATGTTCACCAGCTTGGTAGAAAATGTATAAATTTAGTAAGGTTAACACGAACTATACTGTCCTGTGGATTGTGGAGAAGTTTCTTCCTTCAGCTGGGTCTGATCCTCTAGTTACAGCTGAAGAAAAAGAGCTGTGCAAATACACAAAATACATAATTCATTCCTTAGTTCTGCTAAATGCTTGTGATTACTAGGGCCTGTCTGTGCACTTCTGAGGAAAGCCAGGTTGCCTTTGGATTAAATAAATGTAAGTTGCCAGTGTCTGTTAATACATGAATCAAGTCATTTTAATGCAACTGCAACACATGTTTTGTTGTACAGTGTCCTTGTAGCAAAAAAAGAGTAGAGCATTTGACAAAAGTGAACAATCTGATTTGTCTCCTCGTTGGCTTTTGTCTTCCACTCGAACTCTGTTCTGATTAGTCAGAACTTGGAGGATGATGTTCTAGTGTTTTAAACATGCTGCTTCCTGGAAGTAAACAGGACTTTTGCAGATTCTTCTGGGAGATGCTTGTTGCATTCTTCCATAGAAGAAATACTGAGGATTTTGCACTTGGAGTTACAAAGAAAAAGAGAAGGGGGGAGAAAGGTTTTCGGTGATTGTGAAAACAGAGCTTATCTCCAGGTTGCTTTGAAAAATAAAAGGCTCAATATTTGTCACCTTTAAGTTTATCCTTTATCTTTTTAAATATTATCAACTATTTTAGAAGCTAAAGGACTATGCTTAAAGCATAATTTCTCCGCTCTCATACCTCACACACAAAAGGCTTCTCCATTTAGTATCCTTCTGTGAGTGATGTAACATTGACATGAATTTCTTTGTCACTAAGGCATTAGGAGTACACAGGAGTAGTAACCCTACTTTTTACGGATGCAGAGATCTGACTAGAAGGCACATCAGCCTTCCTCTCTCATGCAAGGCCAAGGATTCCTATTGTCAGATGCAGTGGGCATGAAAGCAGCAATTTTACAGCACAAAAACTCCAATAACATTTACTGCGGTTGGCTGAGATTGCAATGCACACAGGCACTGCTCAGCCTTGGTTGCTTAAGCACCAGCTTCCCTTGGCTTTCTGCCAGCCGGTGCGCTCCGAAGAGACGAGTCCTTTAAGGGGAAAGAGCTTTCCTTGTACCTTGCTGTGGGGTAAACAGACCATTCAGGCATAGTTTATTGCATTACATACTTGACTATGCATACTACGACGTAGCAAAGTAATTGGTAGAATTATTTTAATCGTTAGAATTCTTAGGTATGAGAGGTGCTCTGAGCCGGGACTGGGGGGGGGGAGGCTATTTCTGTCTGCAAAGTTGCTGAGCATTTATCACAAAGGACTAAAAATATTTTCTCCATGGGAATTCGGTATGTTTACACTAGTATCCCTGCTACAGTTACAGAAAACTGAATTAATTTGCCTCTTTATTGCCATTCTTGTCTTGAAGATAAATCTCGTAACAGTTCACAGCAAGTTACAGCCTCAAAGAAGAGTTCTGTGTGTGCAACAGGATACTTTGTTGTCATAAAAACCCCAAACCTCAGTTTGGAAATACTCTTAAGTGCAGGGTACTTCCAAACTAAAAGGAAGTCATTTGCTGTGAATTCTGCCATCAGTCCAGCTCATCTTTTGTTGTTACATACTCTGTTTTGCAGTAATTAGTGGTAAACTTATCCCACCATTACCATAACCCAAAGACTTCACATGGAATATTATCTTAACTATCATTTTAGGTGCATTTTTAAAAGCTTTAATTTAACACAGGAGTACCTGTCCAAACAACATATAACAAAATTTGTTACTACAGGAATGTATGTTATGATAGCTGAATATTCAGGAGGCTGACTTGGCTATCACTGGGTACAAAATACCAGCTGCTGCTGTTTGAATCTTCTAGTCCATTCAGAAAGCTTCAGAGAAGGGTAAAGCTTTCCCTTGATATTGTTGCTAGTAGTTGGTTTAAGGAGCCTTGTTGTTCTGTTCATTCTTAAATCCAAAGACTGCCAGGGTTTTTTTTGTTGCGTGCTCCCTTCTTTCTCCTCAGCGATGTCCTACAGTGTATTCAGGAAAGGTTCAAAATACTGTCTGTGGCATTTCTCGAGTCTCTGGGTTACTTTCTCGTAGCTTGTCCTCTGTTTAGTGATGTAAAGGCAAGGATAAGGGTGACCTTGCACCCCTCTCTCTGTGTACAACAGCATCGAAAATGCTTCAGAAAGCAAGTGAAGCACTTCTAATGAATTGTGCTTTTGATTCTTTGAATCTGCACAGCAGTTCCATCAGGTTTTTACAGCTGGACTCTTGCTGTAATTGCTACTGGGATGAGATGTGCAACATGGGGGTTTGGAGCTAAGTACTTGCATTGTTTTACTGACCGAAAGTATATGGCATAGTGGGAGCAACAGAATCCATGAAATTCACACTTGTATATCTTCAGATTCTTCACCCTTTTCTGATGTGCTGCTGATTTGCCAGAAGGCACTCTAGATGAGGATGATAAAAATGGAAAAGCTGAAAGATACAGTTTCTTAAAGCAGTGGTATATTAGGAAAGAAATTGCTTGTGATTATGAATGTGTGATAAAGTGTCCAAAGACCTGGTTTTCATTAATTAACTTAGAACTAATTTTTACTGGTACCAAAAAATTAGAAAGAAGCACTTCACCATTTTAATCTTCTTGACATCAGAACATAAAATAATTCTCAGAGAAAAAGTATCCACCAATAGAAACAATAATTGGCCCGTCCTAGGAGAGTGTCAGTTTCCAAGTCCTTTAGATCTTACGTGTCTATAGGTAAGCATCATTCTGAGTGTATTTACCTGGCTAATTCAAAGACAATACTTCTCAAGTCTTTATGATGCATTTTTCAAGAAATACATTACAGGGCATAAGTAACGACTTTATATTGTATAGTTCCCAAAATTCTCTGCATTATTATTCGTCAGATACCCTTACTGATCTATTTCTACAAGGCCTTTAATCAGTGGCTTGTCATATGGAATATTTTTCTGTTTGTTTACAGTTTTGTATGAGTAACTCAAAATAATTGGCACCAGAATGCTCCACAGCATCCCTTATGGATCTCTTCCTCACTCAAGTTCCATTATTTTGTATTTTAGTCCAGTCTTCTGTCTTTGTCGTCTCCCTGAATTGTAGTGAATTCTGGCTACTGTGTGCTTAAGCCAGTAAACCAGGAAGGCAGAGAGGGAGGATGGGTTAGCTGTTTTAAAAACTTCTTTCTAGCTTCCAAACAGCCCTCTAGAATAAACTGCTTTGCAAGTCTTCTGGGAGAAGAGGCCCTGAGGGACATTCCTGGGCAGGGTGGAGGAGTCAGCCAGTGTACTTGCATTGTTTTGAGCCTGAGAGGGAAATTCTTCTCTATTACACCTCCTTATAGTGTTAGCTAGACATTGAAATGGCTAGTGTTACAGGGAAAATGAGCAATTTAATAGCTGAGTAAAATGATACAGCCTGCGCAGGTTTATCCAATCTCTTTATCATTAGCAGTATTCAGATGGTCAAAATTTTGTTAAATATATTTTATCTTCAAGTTCTTTTGATCCAGTCTTGAACTTAGGCTGCAGCTTTGCTTCATTACCATATAGTTGGGTGTTTTTTTGTGAGCATGCCCACGAGAGACCAAAGGTCTTTGCCCTGTGTGTGTGGAAAATTCCTTAGCAAAGTTTATATGCAATGTAGTAATTAATAAAATTCTTAAACTTATGCATTTGAACCACAAATCTCTAGAAGTAGGTGTCCTGTGGTACCAGTTCTATGCTAGGGAAGTTGGGGAAGCTTCCATGTCCTTCACGCATGCTTTAGCAGTGTTGATTTTCTCGTATGGTGTTCTGCCCCAGATTTAATCTGTTCTGTCATATCTTAAAGAAGCAGACAGTGACTATGAATTTTGCACCTGGAATTTTAAACCAGCAGGTATTTATATATGTATTTTGAATTGATGAATAGGATGCTGCTTCCACTTGAAGTTCAAGAAATTTGAAGGTAGAAAGAAAATCGAGTGATTAAAAGATTTTTAGCTCTTTTTTTGGTGTATGTTTAGTAGTATCAAAATTTTGGCCAACATCGATCCAGAAATTAAAAAAAATGTGAATACTAAATAGTCTGTAATCAATGCATTACCTTTCACCTTAGTGATGATGGTTAGCGACTCTCAATTTGCACAACTGCAAATAAAGCCTTAAATTCTGGCAGAATTAAGTTCTAGTTACTGTATGTACTTGTACTGTAGTAACTGTACTGTACTTACATTTCTGGTTTCAGTTGCTGTACTCCAATGATTACAACAGAACTTAAAGCATATTTAAAGAAATGTGAAAAGTATACTCCTGTGATTACAGAGACTTGAACCAATTTAGTGGCATCTGCAGAAGGCCTTTGGGAGAAGCTCTTAAGAGTTATGAAGTATGGGAACCTCAGGATTCAATGCTCTTTCTCTGCCTCATCAGTGCTGCTCTAGTTCTGTTTGGTCTCTTGAGAGATGTTGAGTAGCAAGGGAAAAAAAGCAGCAGGTCCAGTATTTCCACCACTCAAAAACATGCTCACTGCTGACATAAGTATCAGACTTACGTGATCTTAACAGACTTGCCGTGATTTCTGCCTCCGAGAGCAAAGCTGTGCTACTGCTTTGTAGGTTAATCATCCTAAAATGGTGTCCTGTTTCTATTACACTAATCTGAATCTCTGGAGGGGAAGAAGTTGCCCCTTGCTGTATCTGTCTGTTAATAGTGACTATGAAATATGAGCGAAGCCAAGTGGTGATGCATCAAAGCTGCTGATTTTGAATCCACAAAAAGCACTAGAAAATTAGATCCCTTTTTCTTGGTGTATTCATTGTTTACCTTAGTATGAATGATGGTTTTCGTTGCTTCATTACTGCTGTGGGGAGTCAGCAGGCATCACAGACACAGTTCCCCCATGTGGAAAAGTAAGTGAATGAATAATGGAGACTTCTCATCCACCACCCTGTATCAATTTCTGGTGTTGTCAAATGTTCAGATCTCTTATGGAGAGGCAGGCATGAATCCCCTGTTCCACTAGGAGCATATGCAACTGATTAGGGGACAGTTTTTTCTGAAACCACCCCTCATCTTGGAACAATAGGCAGATGATGTCCTTTCTAGGCTCTTTCTGAGCCTATCTGCTGGTAGACACCTTGAGGCAAAGCAGGGAAGAGGAAAGTGTAGATGAGAAATTAGAATGTCCTGGACTATGCCCTTGCCTTCATCCCTGATGATTCATCTTTTTAATGCTCCTTAAGCAGTCAAAAGTGCTGAGGAATGCCGTATAGTCAAATGTATGGTACAACAGATACAAACTGGCATGAGCCTTTTGCTCCCTGAAGTGATCTGTATGTGTGGGCATAATTTTTTTGCCTTTTCCTTCCCATTCTTTGGAGAGGATTTGTTTGGGGTTTTTTTCTCTTGTTCCATCTTAGTTTTAATCCTTCTCATACTTTACGTGTGCTCTTTCAATTTCTTCCTTTCCTTCTTTTTGCCCCTTCTCCTTTGAAGCCTTCCTTTTCTTATTAAGCCATTTAACCTTTATTAGACCATACCATGTCTCTCCATCCCACTTCCTACTTCTCTTTTATCCTTTTTTCCTCTTTTTAAATGGACTCTTTTCATATCATTCTTTCCTTTTTCAGACTTCCTACCTCCCCTTCCTCATTCCCTTTGTTGTTGTCTCCATGGGACAGGTATATCTCATGAAAAGGTGCTTTGTTCTGAATGTATCTGCCTTGGGGCAGCTATTTAATGAAAAAATCAGCTTTTCATCCCATGCTTTTATCCCTCTGAAGCCTGACGCAATAAATGCCTATTACAGTTTTACGTAATTAAAATAACCATGATGTATTCCTTTTTACTATTAGTGCCTTCACATTAAAGGAATGGAATGCTATGCAGTATGCATGTTTTTGGGGAAAAAAAAAGAGTTTCTAATCCATATTACAACCTTCATTATCGAATTTTCTTTAACCCTTCTTTTCTGTACTGAGGATATTCCAGCCATCTGTAGAAAGATTAACAAAAACAGAGACATGAACACTTATAAGAAGTATAGTCCTTTTCCAATTAGAGATGAAAACTAACATCCTGACTGCTTCCAAAACTCTTAACATTCTTGCAGCAAGAAAGCTGTTAGAAGGGATGAGAATTAATCAAAAAAAGGGGCAGACTTTTCTCTTGATGGCTGCTGTGGTTGTTGGGGGAATTTGCAGTTGCAGAGAGGACAATGGAAGCTAAAGATAAAGAGAAGTATCAATCCCAGGTGGTTTTAACAGTGCAGGATAATCTTAACCTTTTGGGTGCTGGGTACTTGTCCTGCTCCAGGTAACTGAGATGTTCCTGGATACCTTAATATCCTTTTAAGAGGATTAAAAGCTGAAATGAATGAGATGTTGGTACTAGTAATGGCACTGATTTTCCTGAAATGTGACCACTTCTGCTGTAGAGTGTAGCTGATTTCAGACTTCTTGGTGAGATGCTCCTACTTAACCTGAAATGCCACAGTCTTTAATGTGCGAGCTTGATATCAAGTGGCTCTTTACATTCACTGTGCACAAGTTACCATCTGGATTTGTGGTTTTCTGTAACCATTTTCTTCATCTCTATTTCTGCTTTGTACAGTTTCGTATTCCTGCTCATAACGCACAGAATCATGCAGATTCCTAGATTTTAAGTATCTGAAGTTAACGATCGGTAAAGAAATGACCATGTTTTAGAGATAAGAATCTTACTTTTTTGCCTCCCCAGAATTTTGTTAATGTTATTTGCTGATACTTTATAAGTCATATTTTTAACAGTCAAGTTTGAAATGGCAAGATTTCACCCAAAGAAATTAATTATATAAATGAATTATTGAAAGCAGTTTTAGGAATTGTGTTCTCAAAGTGTTTCATGCTCAGATAGTCCTATTAGAGAAAGTATTTTTGTTCCAGAGGTGACAGGCAATCAGCAAGTAGGACTTCAACGGCATCATTGTATGTAAAAGACTGGTTTTTGCATAAGTGGAAGGATCATAATATTAGAGTGGCATCAGGATATGATTGCAGTGGAGGTGACACATTTGTGCCTACATGTGAGTTGAATGATTAATTAATGGACATAAGATAAAAATAGTTTAGATGTTCTGGGAAAAACAGCATTTTATGTAGTGCATGGATGCTTTTACAAAAAATTACCATGTATAGATGCACACCACTGCCTTGGTGGCTCCCACATTGCATGCGAGTGAGATCACACCTTAAGAGTCCTTCTGGAGTGGAGGAGCTGTGTATCTTCTTAGATACAGTAGTTAATTATGCCCAGCAGTTAATTCAGTAGTTATTCTTCCAGCACATCATCCAGCAGCATCTTAGTGGGCCTGACATGCCTTCCCATCAGCTCCGGAGCTCACAGTGCCCTCAGCCGCATGCCCTCCAAATACAAGTCTGGCAGCCCCACAAAGCTGCCCTCTGGTTGCGCTGGTGGTTTTCGAAGGGCTTGAGTGGTCAGAGAGAATTAGCTGGCATCATAAGGCAGAGCAGTGGACCGTCTGGAGCATAGAAAATTCATACCAGAATCTCCCCAGTGCTCTAGTAGTGTTACCAAGGGACCAGTCTCCTTGAAAGGAAAGAAAATACGGACAGACAGGGTTCCAGACCACTGGAATGCAGTCAGAAAAAAAAACAACCTAGAATTGCTCTTTTAAGCAAATTGTAAAACCAGGATAGCAGCTGCTTTTATGTCATAGGACAGAAGTTCCTCTTGGGTTCCGTCATCCTTCCCTTGTCAGTCATATTTCTCCTTTTAAAAAAAAACAAACCAACCCATCTTTCACTATTCTTTCAATAGTGTTTTTTAATTCTCTCATATGCTAGTAGAAACATCTTTGACATATCTGAGTGGTTGTCTCTACACATTTGCCATTGTGCCTTATGTTTTCCTTTCCCAGATATTTGGATTTTTAAGGGATTTCATTACCTAAAGGCTCTTACTTCTGAAAAAAAAAAAAAGAAGAGAGGTATATTTAAGTTGCTTTTCTTAAAGCACACAAGGAAAATAACTTCATTTTTTTTCACCTCCTGTCATATTTTAGAAACTCAGGAGAATTTTGCTTGTCATTATACTATCAATTGATCAGTCTAGGAATTTCTCAATCTTACTCCTCAACCCACATGTTCAGTATGGCATTATTACATATACAGTGCTGTAAGATGCTGTGTAACTGAACAATGCAAATTACCCAGGGTATATTGAGATTTACAGTCAATCGCATAAAGAAATGAAAAAGGGAAAAAAAAAAAAAAGGAAAGAAAACCAGTCCACATTTAGTATTATAATCCTTCAAATCTATACACACCTTTATTTTTTTTAATTACAGATGTTTTCTTTTGTTGTTTTCTTATTCAGTATGTGCAAAGAGACACATTGACTCTGTAGGAGAAACTATTCTGTCAAAGAAACACCTTACAAGGAAGTAATTTCCATTCATTAACACACCACTCTGATCTGATTAATGAGACCAATATAATTCTGTATTTCAGAAGTAATAGCTTGATTTTTTTTTTCCTAAATTGTTCATATTTTATTGGCTGTTTATTTTGTATTACATTACTTTCCAGATTTATAGAAACTACGTGAAATTATCATATCCGTCATTTGATGCAATTAATGTATTTTACTGGACAGCTTTATGCATCCAGTGTTACATTTTCGTTTTGCAGCTGAGGACCAATTTCCTTATTATGCTTATGCACATAGATGGTTATTGAAGTTTTGGGTTTGTTCTTAAGTGTTTTCAGGTCTTTTCCAAGCTGCTGGAGATTTTGCATTTATGTGTTAGGCATGTGCAATGCAGGGCTAAGTTGATTTCACAAGTTACAAGTCTAAAATAAGCTCTCATTTAGGTCAATACCCAGTAGCTATTAGTACAGAAACCAAATATTTGTGGAAACTTTTCCAAACTGTTGATTGAAATTTCCATAGTACCTCTGTCCTGCTAAGAGAAAGAGCAGGAAAAGAATACGTTTCTGCCTGGGGCTTTTGTGCTTACATGCCATGGAAATAGGAGCTATTTACAAATTCAACTCTGTCATTTATAGCCAACACTTTGGGTTTTATCTGAACCCAGTGATTTTAAAACATCATTGCAGAAGTCATTTTCCTCTTGCAAGTAATAAACATGCCACATCCTTAAAAGACAAAGTGTGAGACACTGCTGTAATTGCTCAGTTTTGGTGCCAAGAATAAGTGGTTTGAAGAAAGCTTAGCAGCACCCTTATCCCCAGGGGGATATAAATTATCCCAGGCAACAGCAGACACAGTAACTTCTCACTTGAGTTTTAGTAGACAGCAAGGATGTGTCACAAGTATAATAGATATTCATAAAGAAATATTGAAATGGACTTCTTCTGACACATACTTATTTTTTTATTAACAGTAATTCTGTATGCATATACACAGATACCTATAGTGCAGAGTATTTATATTCCAAGACTTGTAACAGTGCTGCAAATATCAAAGACAACACGAATTATTTTTTTTATTCTGTACAAGTAGATGCCTTTCCTAGAGCTACACACTCTTCAGTGTATTCCTGTGTAAGGGCAAAAGAAATCATGGGTCAAGAGGGACCTTCTTACTGTTGCAGCAGTGAGACTGAACCTAGTAGCTTTCTTGAATATTCTTATTTGATGTTTGCATTTCAAATAACTTTACTTGCTCAGTAATGACTTTTGTTTGCATGATTCCCTGTGCCCACCAAAAGAAGGTAAATAAGCAGAAGAATGGTGGAGATGGTTAATATGAGTCCTTAATGAAACATCCTTAAGCAACTAATTGGAAGACACTGAGGGTAGTTTCTGTAAGCGAGGAGAAACCCATCCACATAGAAAGTAGCCTACCACTAACTCTTCTTGTGTGCACAAATCAAAAGACAATTCAAAATACATCTCTCTGTTCAGTGGAAGTTGCTTCTGATCTAAAAGAGACACACACCAACTAGGGTTGACTTTTATGGCATGTGTACCAGTTACTGTAATTCCTCTGGGGA
Source organism: Chloroceryle amazona (assembly GCA_027560015.1). Classification (NCBI taxonomy): domain Eukaryota; kingdom Metazoa; phylum Chordata; class Aves; order Coraciiformes; family Cerylidae; genus Chloroceryle; species Chloroceryle amazona. Next base: position 29,167 of record JANHFX010023241.1, on the reverse strand, counting down.
AATCAGGAAGAGAAAACTATTAAAAAAACTAACTGAGACTTGTTAGCAAAAGCCATGGCCATTAAAACACCTGAGCCCCAACTCAAGGCGGGGGCGAACCTGACATTTTTGCCTATGTTCCGCAAAGGTCTGCATGCCACTTAGAATTTCTGCAGAGTTTATCGTTTAGGGAGTGTTCACACATCCTGTTGTACAGGTGAGGTGACCAACGGGGGCTATGGAAATTGAGATGAGAGTAGCTGTACATGCAGCTGTTAACAGAAAAACACACTGGCATCGACGGCAGCACATCAGTCATCAATTTTCTTTGCTGGTTATTTGCTAGAGGAGAGCTAGCATCACCTCTCACTTCAGCAAATGAACAACTTATTTTGATGGCCCAAGCAAAATGATTTTTTTCTGTGTTCTTATAGCATGAGGATTATTTAATAGTGGCCTACTTCTGGGTGGGGATTGAATATAATCAGTCATAAAGCAGGAATCATGCCTCTGGCAGATGTGATATTTTCCTGCAACTTTGGATTTTGGAGACATGATAAACAATAATCAACGGACATTTACTCGAAGAAGCTACAAGGGTCCTATCGGAAAGAAACAACAAAGATGATTTATGTCAGGTCTCTGAGCTTGAATGAAGCACGAGGCCCAGGGGCATTGCAAGTGCCTTTCTTTTATGTATTTTCCTGCCAGTCTGAGTGATCCCCCTTGCTTATTGTCACAGCTGGTCAAAACCAGGACGTGCTCATTCATGTAGTCCTCTGTTGGCCAATGATAGACTTGTGTCTACCACAGCCAGGTGGGTTCCAGAGCAAGTGTATCTGTCCTCTTTCATTGGATGAGGGCTTAACTTTCTTCATGTGTCTAGACTTCTGAATGTGAAAATTGTCAGATTTTCCAATTGTCTTTAAAGAGGCGTGTATAATACATGTAACATGCCATGAAGAAGTCCATACTTACCAAAATTCATTTGAAGGTCTTCACCCGAACTTGACTGAGAGCTATAAAATAGCTAGGCTTGAAGTTTGCACTGTTATGGAAGAATATTGAGATGCAAGCATCTTATTTTGTAACTGTTGCAGCAAACCTAAAATAGCTCTGAGTCTCTGTTAAGTATCTTATTGATATTTAGAAATTTGAGAAGTCTATTTGAGGCTATCAACAAAGTCAGGTTGGTACTTCTAAAATTCTAAAAAATTAAAAGAATAAATTGAATCAATGTTTATTATAAAATGGTAACAACTTCAAGAGGAAAACTTGGAACCAAAATGTGCCTATTTAAGAATAAATATTCACATATAGAGGGCTTTACACTGTCAATAATGACAGTTTAGGCTATACAATTAATCAGTGCTTCTGTTATGTTGATAATCTGTTTGCTTGCTGTTGTAAATAACTTATACTTGCTGGTGGATTTGCTGACAGCTATTTAGATTCAGCTTTCAGAAATGCTACTTAATTGTCCATGTTTGTGGCTGCTATAAGCACTTGCTTCTGAGGTATTTTTTGAAACTCAGAGTGTTCACTATTTGTATCTATTTTCTTTTGATGTGTGTTTCCAAAGTGTAAGTCTCTGTAATAGATTTAATTCACCTAAGACTTTAAAGCAACCCGGTAGCTTTTGATGAAAGTATTACCTTGTTTGTGACGTTGGTTTATTTTTGTGGAAGACAAATGTAATGCCCCACGTAACCTGTGAAACATCACACCTCAGGGAAGGATGTGCATGTGAAATTCTCACATGTACACCTGGATGGAGCCAAGAAAACTGGGCTGCAGGGAGTTCTGTAGGGAGCAGGTAGAATGAGTTGCATGGGATTCCCCAGCCACAGGCTCGCTCTGTGGAAAAGTGATGGAAACTTGACCCATATCAGAAAAAAATCTGATATTCTGAATATCTCCTCACAATCCCTTCTTTGGCAGTGGTGTGGGGAGACCCTTCAGCAGAACACACTGTACCCTTCCTTCTCCTCTCCACAAACATGTTTGTTTGTGTGCTCTTCATCATAAATTCAGCCAGAGAGCAGAAGACCTTTACTCACCCCTGCCATATCTGTTCAGATTTTGCCTGTAGAAAAACTTTCATTTCAAGAGCAATGAAGAGCTGTTGAGCGCATAATTGATTCCTGCAGCCCCCTGTGCCTTGGCAGGTATCATTAACCAGCTTCAGTGGCGTGATCAGTGGACATACAAAGGTTCTCACTTGCTTGTGATCACGCTGTAAGCCACTGTATGTGCCAGGAATAAAAAACAAAGCTTTCCTGACTGCTGTGGTACCACAAGACAGTTCTCCCTCATGATCTATTTGATTCTAGCCCCTGGTAGTAGCTTTTAAATACCAGACTTCTCAGCCTGCTGCCACGTACCATCCCCCCCACAGGTTACGTGTCACCAGCAGTGGGGTTACAGCAGAAGACAAAAAGAAAGGCATTTTCCCATATGATAGTTTAACCGGAAGATGTACCAAGGAAATGTGTTCAGGTGGAGGGTGTGTGATTATGCTAGAAATAGAGGGGTATTTCCTCATGAGTAGAAGGCAACAGGCTTCAAAGGACTCTGGTCCCTCAGCTCTCCTCTGGCTCTATGTCTATGTAACATCTTATCCCCCTTGACTGGAGCATAGCTTGCTTTATCAATCAGCAGTGTTACGTGGTGAGTAAGCTGTCTTTGTAAGTGCTCTCCCAGCATATGAAGAAATGCTTTTGCCAAATTTTTTACCGGTGAAATGACAGCTGTTAGGTATAAAGGGAGTTTACACACTTTCTGCACATTAAATCATTTGAAAGTCAAATTCTGTTTATGTAGGCATTAGATTACTATTAGGAGGTTTCAGATTAATCTTTTTTTAAGAACTAAATAATATGTAGCAATTGTAATGTTGCCAGAAGGACAAAGAATAATAATGGATCATTTTATTTAGACTTTGCTTACTCTAGAAGCAGCAGCAACACCTCTTTTGTGGCTGCAATTGCCTGGAATAGGGGATCACTGTAGAACTTACCTTGCATTTGCTAACAGTATAAGGGAGATTCTTTCACTTTTCACTGCACTGTGGTGGTTGGTGATTTACTTTGTGCTTAATTCTGTATTTTTGCCATTGTTTCAAAAGCATTTCTTTTAGCTCTGCTCTTTTTGGATGTTTCTGTGCATACTATCTAGTTGGCTACTTAAATCAAAGGATGTAGCTGTGAGCTGTGATTTCTCTACCTTTTATCTGTTCTGTCACTGTCTTAGAACTACAGCAGTGTTATTAAAAGGAAGAGCTTACTATGACGTGAGTTAGCCATAGTTTTTTTAAGGAGCTTGGTTCAGGCAAGAGATTTTAAAGTTCAGCTAGAAACTAATGTGAAATATCATTTGCTGGAAAACACCTTTGGACCAGCAACACAACAAGAACATAATGAAATGGTGTACAGGAAAAGGCAAAGCCTATAGTAATTTATGAAAAAAAAATATGGAATCTAAATTTAAGAAGGAATGATTTTCATAATTTGCAGTGGTTTATACATTTAAAAAAATATTTCTGGAATTTTCCCCCAACTTAATTATTGGACATAATTGCTTATTATCATTAATTATAGTACAGTCTAAGCTGCTCAGTTTGCTGCTGTCCTTCACAGTGTTTGCAGAATAAATATTGAACATATACAAATGGCTAATTAAATCACTATCTATATCCACTGATACCTCTGAAATTATCATTGCATTTATTTTAAATGCTATGCTAGAGAGTGTTGATAAGTTACGTGAACTGAGACAGACTGAAAGGTACCTTCTGCTTCAACTTGAGTATTTCAAAGTTTATATTTGATTTGAGGGTTAATGGCTCTCTCTTCCTGCTGAAAAGGGAAGCAGCTGCACTAGAAACCCAGAGCATCTTTTAAGAAATCTTTTGCAATGGATTTATTCTTTTGATTGATATCTATCTAGATGTGATTGTCATTAGAATAGAATAATATCTTACTAAAATCAAGAGGTTTTTTCCTTGGGTTTTTTGTTGCTGCTTTTATGTAAGGAGGAAGAGCAAAATTCTACTTCACATGTAAGCCTAAAAAGCTTATTTAAAGTCATTAGAGAACAATAGTTCCTCAGTTTGCTCTTCTGAAGACCTCCCCCTCTATGCCTTTCTCTTCTCTGGCACAGTTAAGAGAAAAAAAAAGTATTTAAAACTATTTTGGAAGCTTGATTCCCTGTTCTTTTCCTGTCTTTCATTATCTGCATATTTCTTATACTTGATAACAGATCAATTAATTGATCTAGAGACAAAAATTCATCTGGTGACCTACTGCTTTATTTCTCTCTTCCTCTAAGGCCCAAGCTGCAGTCTGTAGGAATTTTTTTATCTTTAAATGTAGAAGCCAGGATTAAACTTCTTTAAAAGTCGGGGCTGTAGAGTAAGCATCTCACTTCTGTGTTTTCCATAAAAGTTTGTTTATTATGATTTTCTAATAAATTTGTTTATGCTTTCTCATTTTTCTTAGAATTTTTTTCTTAGCTGTACAATTTCTTGTCTCCCCTGTGTGTTATTCACTCAGACTCTTTCCTGTGCAGTTCTTCCATTTTCTCCCACTTGGTTTTCTTTTCATCTCACTGCCCCTGTTCCTTTTTAATTTCCTCCAAAGCAAAACCTGAATCCTTCTTATCTGAGTTCCTTCAAATCTGATGAAACAAACTCACCTACTTGTGCTTAGAAGTTTTATATTGTGTTTTCCCATTCCTAACTTATCTTTCACAGGTTTTATTAGTGGGCCTTGTGATCCCAGACAAGGCTGAGCGTGCAGAAACCGGTGAAGAATTTCATTGCTTAAAATGGACTAATTTAGGGTCCTTTCAAGCTACTTTTGGGTTTGTAAATTTACAAAATGTGCTAACCTTCACAAGCCCATGACAAAAATTCACTTGACTTAATTAGTGAAGAATATTCACCTGGCTCTTGGAATTGAGAAAAATCTAGCGGCTTGTTCCTTCTTCATGAATGTCAGCCATATGTCACTAGAAGTCAGGTTTACCAAGTAGTAAAGAAGCCTTTATATGCTATTTTATTTATTTAAGAAAGGCAGTTTTTTGCAGCACTGGTTGTGTCAGCTGCAAGCATTATGTAATTTTGACCTGTGAGTGTATTTTTTTCAGGTTAAATGTTTTGAAAGTGTGGGGGTTTTTAACTTGTTCAGTAGTAACTATGCTTCTAAAGTAAACAGCTTTGTTATATTGTCTTTTCTTGGTAGTGTTAAGAAATAAAATCAGAAAACAAAGGAAAATACAGAGTCTCAGCTCTCTTCAAATTAATAATTTAGGATAGGAACCAAAATTATGTAACACTTGAAAGTGCTAGGAAATCAGTTGTTCATCAACTTCACAATCCATACCATGCTCCAATTAAATATGTGTTTACTTATATTAACACACTGTCCTTTTTTCTGAGTCAGGATTAGAGAACTCAGCTGCAAGCTGGAGCATGGTAATTCTTTTTTTTATTGCATTTATTTATAAATGACCATTTTTGCAGTCAGACTTCAAGTAGCTCTCTGTATTTGGTATAAACCTAAGGTGCTGGGTGAGCAAAGCAGGAAATGGGATACTTCACATTGTTTTATCTGTGTTCTGCAGGCAGATTTTGGCTATGTTCTCAAAAGATTTTTCCAGATTAATTCCAGTTCCCTGTCAGCGTTTTGGAAAGATGAATTTTTTCTTCCCCTACAAAGTCTTTCAGCTGGACTTCTCCATTTTTGTTTCATGTTTTGTTTTCCCTCAAGGAACACCTGCATTCTCTGGCTGAAAAGCTAGTGTTCCATTTGTGAAATCACAGGGTATTTCTCCACTAATTTCCATGAGATATCAGCAAAGAAGATGACCTGAGGCTAGCAATAATTGCATATCTTTCTCACTTCTGACTCTTTGTAAGGAAGAAGGATGGTCTGATTTATGAAGATGCAGAAAAGTCTATTCTGAATAGAAACAAGTGTGACTTTAAGTAAAGGCTATGGGCTTGGTGATCCAGCCTATGGGAGTATTGCTCCAGGAGACTGTTATCCCCTGGGAAAAAAAAAACAAGCCAACAGTCCAGCCCCACATCTGAATCCCACTGTGGGGAAGCCAGGGCAGGAGTACACCACTAAAAGTTTCATTATCATGTTTTGATTCTCTGCATAATTTAAGCTGAATGTCATTTTTGTGTCTCAAGTGAGCAAACTTTTGTCACTTCTCACTGTGCGATAGCATCTTTTCCCAGTTTGATCTCCAGGTAAATTGTTAGAAATAAGTCAGTGACATTTTACCATTGAAGGGTTTTGTTTGCTTTCACAGACTGCAGGTCCTAAAAAGAGAATCAAAATGTCTGCTGGTATCCCTGCTAACTACTGTGTGAGGTAGCCTGGGGTGGAAGGAGATGATGTTCGCATAATACGACATCAGGATTGTAACTATTCCGTTGCTTCCAGTCCATTCTGCATGTATAGTCGCCATCATATGTTTTATGTTTTGGGTTTTGTTTTTGTTTTGTTTTGTTTTTCTTGTAAAGCAAGATCAGGATATCCCAGCAGATTAAATTTCAATTTACTTCAGCAGTGTTTCTGTACTTTTCTTTTTTCATCTTTCTTCTTGAATCCCTCTGGGGATAAAGAAGCCACTATTAGGGAGGTTGTTTGCTGAACTAGTTCCACTATAGTTTTTTTCACTGAAGCTGAAAGATTTATTTCTGGTTTAGCTTTCATAAGATGATTAAGCTGTCCTCAACTCAGTTGAAAACCTGCAAAATTTTGGTTTATTTTGTTACTTAAAGTATCTGCCTTGCGGATGACAGCAGCAGCATCAATTTTCCTTGATCCAGGTGAATTTGTTCTCCCAACCCGAGCTCTTTCACCCCATAAACTTTTGGAACTACTTTTTGTTAGCCAGTCTTTTCCGTGGTACCACGGACAAGTCAAATATCACTATGTGATGTTTAAATTAAACAGATTTTGCCTGACAGAATACTGACTACACGTTACATGTGTATGGAAGAGTTAGTAGTTGCAGGCTGGAGGTGGATATGTTGTAATGCTTTGAGAATCAGTTCCAGCTAAGGGAAAAAATGTTCTAGAAAAGTGAGTTGGTTCAATTCCCTCAGTGAACAGCAGAGAGTGGGAACAATATATAATAAACCTTTCAGAAGTAAATCCTCCAAATTTTCCTTTCTTCTCAGTAGGCAGTATTTCTTACAACAGTGTATTTGCCTTACTCTGTTAGGTATCAAGAGAAAGCTCTTTATGTCTTTGGACAAAAAAAAAAGTTTAGAATATATGTTCTGTTCATGTGTTCTCTTAAGACTTACATTTTAATGACTTTGCACATTTTTGTTTAAATGGCAGGTTGACCACAAATAACCAACTCTTAAGATTCCTTCTCAACTGCCTCTAACTGTCTGGTTTTCAGCAAATTAAAGTTCTAACTATAAGCATCTTGATTTACGAAGATGGATGCTGCAGATGAGAACCTTTGTTTTACTTGGGTTATGGGGGAATGTTGCATCTTCTGATTTATAAGTCACCTCCATTTTAAAAATTAAGACACAAGATTTGGCAAACATAACCTCCTGTGAAAATAATATATGATGACGATGTTTGGAGGTTTTTTACTCTGTAGTTCTCATGCAGAGTTGTGGAGCTTACAGCAATATTTTGGCATTGCTAATTAAGATGATTATATACAAATTTAAATTAAGGAAGAGTTTTTGTTCTGTTGATAAACCTCAGTGAAAAATCGAGGTTTTATTTTGCATTTGAGAGTTGGCCATGATTTTAAATGCAGGGCATATTTGTTGTGAACCATGAACAATCTTCATGAAACCTGAAGAAGATTTGTGAAAACAGCCTGTAATAAAAAACACACATGCTTCATAAAACACTACTTGATAGATATCACTTGCACCATTAAGAACTAAACGACAAAGGATGTAATTTCAGTTCTGGCATGCAATATTAATCGAAAGCCTGTAAAGCATCTTGCTGATGGGAACTATGACAACATGACATTGAAGAATTACAAACTAGAGACATCTATCTTAATCAGATTTTCAAAGTAAATGCCATAAAATAGGAAGTTATTTTATCTATCTTCACAGGGTCACATATCATTTAGGTATATAGCTCTTTAGCTTGTTTATTCTAAAAATATCAGGGACAAAAAAAAATTGCCTTTCAAGTAAGTTTAAAGTTCAGTTTGTATGCTTTACAAAGTTTCTGTGAAGAGATTGTTAGTAACTGATGGCTTCTGTTTGCTGCAGTAAGGTTTCTAAAACATGGAGAATTGTAAAACAGAGCTGAGCGTGCATAGCTGTTACCAGGATGAAGTTGTTCAGGGGAAATACTTTACTAAATGGATATGCAATGGAATGACAAAGTTACAGGTGTACCTCTAACCTGAAGTAGCGTTCCTGTAGATAGAACAACTGAAGGACATTGGTAAAAATATTTTTTCAGTGGTTCCTAAAGATTGCATTTTTTTGTACATGATTTGTTTCTTTGTCTTTCAGAGTACATGTAACTCATAAAGAACAGCTTCCTTATATTACAGGGTATAGGAAATTATCATTGTGTACTTTGTGGTTTAAAACCCCAATGTCATGTGTTGGGAACTACCCTACAACCCACCAGGGAGCTTCAGCTTCTTTCCTCTCATCATCTGGTAGATTGTATCTACCACATGCATACTATGAAACTGGTTTGAATTTCTCCACTTAATTTCTTCCTTTTCACATGAGAGTTTTTTATTTCTCTTTAAAAAGTAAATAATGTTGAGAATTAAGAAAAGTGCATAATGTGAATAACAAAATTCAGGTTTTATTTATCACTTATTCCAAACGTAGGATGTATAAGAAAAGCAATGCAACTTTTCAGAGCATATTCTGCAGTTAATTCACTGGTAGCTTCTTGCTCCCAGGTGGCTTGACAGGCTGTCAGACCCTACAGGCAGTGTACTGATGAGTAGACAAACATTGGTCCACTTTGATCAAGCTACTTGTATGACTTTTTCCCATTTTATATTATAATAGTATACACACACACAAGATGCATATCTTGATCAAAGTGTCCTTGTCACTTCACCAGAGTCTTGTTACCACATAGATAGCACAGAAGCATTGAGTGCTTCAAGAGGAAGTCAACAGCAGTGGCTGTGGGTTAATTCTTTTTCCATCTCTATGTCCATTAATTGTAAAGCAAGTAGAAAAGGATAGTACAGGCTGAACAAAAAATTGGGTGAAAGGGCTCTCTTGTAGGCACTGTATCACCTCATTCCTTGGGTTGAGTGTGTGGTTTGAATCCTTAAAGCAGTCGGCAGGGCAAAGCTGTGTTGAGTGTGGGTAACAAACACTTGGAATTACCCACTTTGAGTCTTGCACACCTTGGCAGAAAAAGGTACACTGAAGCAGTGGTTCATTCTAAGAACAGATCTACTCAATTACAAATGAACACTTAAATACTCAATTTTTGTCTACCCATAATTTTTTTTTTTTTCATTAATTAAATACAGCTTCTCATGAAAGGTGCTCCCACACCAGAGACTTCTGGAGTGAATGGTTTTACTTGCCTGCAGAATCACTGAAGCCAGTAAAGATAGTCTGTCTTTGCCCCTCCATAAGCAGAGACTAAAAACAAAACAAAAACAAAAGAAAGAAACAAAAAAAAATAAAAAACAGCTCCTGCAGGAGCTCTAGGAATAATTAAGCCCTAATACCGGCTCTCTCCAATTTGCAGGGATTTCCAAAGTAAATCCCACTTCTGCTTACATTAGTTTTGGAGGTGTGTCCATGTGTCAATTAGGTAAAATTTCAAGTCCATCAAAGTGTTTTATTGAGGAAATCAAATCAGCTCTAATGGAAAGTCCATGTGACTGCTAGAAAGCAAGGGCTAGCAGAACAGGGACCAGTGACCTGGAAATGAGAGGTTAGCTTTTTTGTTACCAGTTTTCTAAAACATTCAGTCTACTCCAGCTCCTGACTTCTAGTATATATTGTGGATATCTGCTTTACCATGACAAAGATGCTTCTAAAGAGAGAAGAAAAAAAAAAAAAAAAGAGCAACCCGAGACTAGAAAGAGTTAAGACTTTCTCAGACATAGATATTGAATTGCACAATGTTCACATTTGAAATGTTTATATCATAATGGAATTCTTCACTTTTGTGTTTGTCATGGAAACTCAAAGTTAACAATTATATGCTATTAAAAAGCCTGTTCCTTATCAAATGTAAATCACCTCTTTTTCCTCGATGAGTAAGCTATCTGACGGGTTTCAATGATCTGTCTGTTACAGAAAGGTTATCACACAAAATATGCAACAAATTACTTTTTTTCATGGATACTTGCTCTGCTTTTCTCATTCTGAATTAACCCCTTTCCCCCAAATGACAGTAGTTATCATAAATTTTTCTCCTTTTTACTTTCACATGCACGATTTTCTGTATTCTTTCATATGCCGTTTAAATTCTGTAACAATTAAATGATAAAATTAATTAAATGTAAATGACTTTTTAAAAAAAGAAAAGAGAAAAAGGTTTTGTGAGAGGCTACAGATGGCATATAATTTATCTTTACCTTTACAATTGAAATGGCTGCTTTGCTTCTCCATGATTCCCTAGGGTAAATAACAACTTAAATATGTTTTGAAAAATTCATGTAACTGTAGTAAGACAGCTTTCTACCCAGTTTCTTGAGAGTTTTCTGATTTCTGTACATATGTTCACATGCATAATTATCTGATGCATACTTATGCAGGAAATGCCTGAAAAATGTGGGGCTTTTTCTTGTTGCACCTGAACAACTTGAATACATGGCCTGGTTGCTGGGCCAATTTATATTTGCTTCACGCTGCAGAAATCTCTTTAAGATGAATGGGATTGCTCTACAGTTATTAAGGTCTAGACCGATCAAGAAAGTTTAAATTTAAACTTATTTTTAGACCTAAGTCCACCTGTACCCATATCGGCTTATTTTTAGTATGAACCAGACATTTCCATTTAGATTAGATCTATTAGGAAAGCAATAATTATTTAAGTATTTCAACACAATTACACTTTTATCAGATTTGAATGTTCTTTCTTCTTCCCGATAGTCTATAAAAAGGACATTTCTAATAAGTGGTTTGTTGTGAGGGCCCTGGCCAAGTCTCAGGAGTGATGATATTTCACTAAGGGAAGAAATGTTTCCTTCTAGGGTTCCTGTTTTCCAGCAAGCTGATTGATAGACAGGTAGGAGGAGTTACAGGGTCACGATACCGGCCATTGTGGCACATGCAGGAGTATTTTCACCCTGAGTAGTCTCCAGCATTGCAGAGCTCATGGAGTATGTCTTTGCATCATGAAACTCCCACTGTCTTTCTCAATTCCTTAATTATGACAAGCAAAAAAAGGGTACTTTTCTGGTTGTGATGCTGATTTTTCAGGAGACATGCATGAATCATTTCACATATATGCCTCAGTTTCCCTGCATCTTCAATGAGATTATTTTCATAGTGTCCCAAGGATGTCAAGAGGCTTAGTTACTACGCTAGACAGAGAGCTTTGTGGGAAAGTCACAGTGATACTGCAAGCTGTTCTTTAGCTATTAACACCTCAACAAAGCAAAACAAAAATAATAATAATAAAAGAATAATTAAAAAAAAAATAAACCACACCAGGAAGTCTGTCTGAAGAACAGTATTCAAAACATGACTGTTGTGATGATTATATCTTCCTCACACATCAGTGGTGCAAGATGGAAGTTTCTTTTAGAAATTGTATGGCAATCTGAAGAACTGTGGATTCAGGAAGTATGGCAAGTTGAAGAAGAGATCAAAAGAGCAGTCCTCAGAGATCTCTCATTCAGAATGACAATATAGGACTGAGGAAATTTAGAGGAATATAGATTTTAGCTCTGTTGATTTATGGTAAATCTAATCTTGTTAGGCTCAATTCTACCTGTAGCTCTTGCGCAATTAGAAGAGGCATAAATAATTTGTGATTGTTCAGACCTTTCTGATTCTGTGGAGGCCATAGGTTTCCTGCCAATTGAAGGCACCCTTGGACACTAGAAAATGTCATCGCCAGGCAGCATCCTTTGGAGAGAGATGTACGCTTACTCACACCCTCCTTTCTGCGAGAGAACATTATTTTATCCTCTGCTTTGTCTTTAGCAGAGGGTGGTGCAGGTTCTTTAGTACTAAGAGTGATAGATTAAAAGACTGATTTTCAGCTGAGATTTTAAATGAGAAATGAACGAAGAAGAGGAATGTCAGAATAAAGTTTCAGCCATAGGAGCTGCAGGGGAGGACGGTGTTGCACTGATCATGGCAGCGCTGTTCAACAAAAGGCAGGTAGGACAGTCAAAAAAGGGATTTACAAAGGCAAAAAGTCAGGTCTTCAGTACAATTTTGATTAAGTAATGTAACTGATTAGAAATAAATTAATTAAAAATATGTAATGTTGCTTGTAATTTTTTTCTGTTGTGTAATTAAACAGTTATATCTATTTGCATATGCACATCTGCAATTATTTACACAGACACTTCTGCACATATGTATACACAGACATACACCTGTATGTTAGAATATATAGGGCCACAGTCATCTGCACCAGATGATAAATACCTTGTAATCTAAATCAAGTAAAATTTTAAGTAGATGTGGGAAAAGAGTCTTTTTCTGCGCTGGTTTGTTAATTTTCCTTTAGCTGGCTTGTTGAAATGGGGCTTGAAGCCTTTGATAGTGAATGTAATCACATGCAGTGACACCCTTTGTGTCTGTGTTGGTAAAGACAAAGCTGACCAGTTGTATCCTTCCTGGAAGGTAACTTTTCATTAAGTATTTCACATTGAAAATCTTTTTGGCAGCATAAAAGCTGTCATTATTTTAATGACAGATTCACTATTGCTGTTGTTTGTGGCAAAAGTTGTATTGACCTCTCAAATTAATTGGAAAGGAGAACAGGGCTCTCAGAAAGGAAATTATTCCATAGGCTGGATTTTCTGTTTAAGTTTAGCGTTTATATTGCTTAACATTCTCAGATTGTCTTATGTTATCAATATGAGAAATTACTCACTTGTAAATTATTTTTATAATAGTCACCTGTAAGTTACTGGAAACATCTATTTCAAGAGAAATACTTCTCCTCTGTGTTCTGTACCGAGGCATTATTTGGTTTCTAAGAATTTGCATGTATAATTCCAAACAGGGAATTGCTTATGAAGATGAAAAAGCTAATTTAAAAATTATGTGAAAGCATTTACACTGTGAGCAAAGTGCAGGCCCTATGTCTTCTGCTCTGCCTAAGACTTGCACTTATTTTATTAAGTAAGTTCTACTACATTAGTTTAGGAAATAGATTGCAATTTGAATTACATATTGTTAAGTGTTACATTTTTAAGTGTCATTAGTCATTGCTAAATTGTGATAAATGAAATGTCTTGAGAGTTTTTTTTAATTTTGTGTGCATTGTGTTGTATGGCAAGTTTTGTCCTTCTATTTATGACATATTTATTACTAATTTTACAGAACAGATTGTTAAAACCTAACCCTGATGGAAGTATCTGATTGTGGGTTTTGCATTGTTGAGGTTTTGCTTTTCAGCTTTGTTGGGTGTTGTGTGCTTTGGTTAAGTCAAAATATATTTCCTTTTGTTCTGATGGCCTGACTCTCTGATCACCTGTGACTTAGTCCAAACTGTAGTTATATTGCATAGTGTGAAATTGGAAAATCTGTTCTCTGTGTGTTCTAATGGATGTGATGGTCATTAAGTAGATGAGTCTTCTGACGTTGTAATCAGATGTGATTCAGTCTGTTAAATATCCATGAAGCAACATCTGCTTCGCAGAGTGACCTTCTGCTAAAGCATACTTAGCGTCTATTAGCAGATCATAGTGCAGATCTGCCTTATTTGAAATGCACTAAGCTAGAGTAGTCTACTGCTGTTTAGCAACTAACTTGTAATAATTTATTGCAGTTAAATAAAGCTTAAAAAACTCCATTAAATAATTATAGGGATTATATGCATTTCAAAAACCTTTGTGTTCTACTGAAATTACCCATTTAATTTCAGGGTTGGTTTGTTAAAAAAAGCTGAAATCTAAAGGCACATTAGGGGATCTGTCAGATGCTATTTTCTGTAGGTGTTAATAAAACCAGATTAAAAAAAAAAAAAAAAACAAAAACAAACAAAAAAAAAACCCTGAAACAAATTAAAACCAAAAGCAATTTTACCATCTGTTGTATATTAATTAGAACTTGGTGTATCAAGGGTAAACTTGCTCTTAGAGAATGTCACTGAATGTCTGCTAATAGAATAATATGCAAATGTATTAGATGATAGGATTATATTGGATTTCTTATTCTGCTTTGGTTGTAGCAAATGCTAAGATGGTGTATAACGAACTTTAATTTTCTTTCTTCTTAGAACAACCTCCAAATAACCAAGGCCAGTCGACCCTGCAGCCTTTGCCACCTTCTCACAAGCAACATTCAGCACAGCATCACCCATCCATCACCTCACTTAACAGAAACTCACTGACAAATAGGAGGAATCAGAGTCCGGCCCCGCCGGCTGCTTTGCCCGCCGAGCTGCAAACCACACCTGAGTCAGTCCAGCTGCAGGACAGCTGGGTCCTTGGCAGTAATGCACCACTGGAAAGCAGGTAATTACTTAGGTACTACTACAGGCTGTGGCATTTCTAAAGAAAACATTTAACATGATGGAAGATGACCAGCAGCTAATACTTCCCCTCATTCAGCAAACAACACTGAAAATTTTTCAGTAGTAAAAAAAAATATAATCTATCCTTTCTCTGAAATCCAGAGTTTCCCTCTTTTCCCTTACAATGCCTATTGCAGAGTAATTGGACTCAGAGGGTATATATTAATATTTCCAGATCGGCATTTTTCTTCCTGCTCATAGTTTGTGATTTTTGACAGTCAGAAGACATTTCTTGCCTTGCTTGCCACATATGCTATGTGTCAAATATATACTGCCATACAGATCAAACGTCAAGGAACTTCCAGTAATACTTTTAACTCTTGTACTTGGTCCCTTTAAAGAAATACCCATGTAAGGTTAAGCATTTCTTAAAGTTACCTAAGATTTGGTCAGACAAAAGAACTCCGTTCCGGTATAATGGTAAATTTGTCCTCATTGGTTTTTGTCTTTTAGAATTGATAACTGTCTCTAGGAAAGAAGAGGATAATATAAAGGGTGACACTTGTTTCTTTAGATGCCATATGATGTATAATGCAGAATGATCTATAAAAAAATTTTATAGGACTTACTGGCATCGAGCTGAATTTACCTACAGTGATTAATTAGTACTCATGTAACAGTCAGCACTAATTTTTATTAACAAAAGCCATAATATTCCAATTTAGTTGTCAAACTGAGCATTTATAACTATATTGAAGCTGACAGTAATTCTTGAAAATGTTCATGAAATCCCTTCAGTTCCTTCTGTAAATCCCTTTAAGTTCTGCTTTGTAGCAAGTAAAGATAGTCCAGTGGACTTTGCCTAGTTTAAAGCATACATGACTTTAAGATTCTCTGTTAGGCAGTTTTGTCCCCATAGATGCTTCAGACAACACTTCTGTCATGGCTGTTTCTTTTATTAGTTTTCTTGGACTCTCCTGCCTGTATTGCTTTTGAGACATGGACCCGCTGGAATAGGATTCCAGTGAAGGAGATAATCATACTCAGACAGTTTAGTGCATTTAAGAAGGAGCTTTCTTCTAGAACAAGAGTTTATAGTGAGAATAAGATGTTTGATGTTTTCCAGAGACTGGTTATTCTTTGGTAGATGGGTACCTAAAGATGGGTGTTTGTACAGAAAAAGGCATAGACCTTGAGTGAGAGTACCACTTAGGATTGGAGCAAATTTTTTTTGCCAAGTAGAGCCTTTCCATCTTTTAAATGTCCCTCATGAAAAACTGAGGGTATTTGAGTGTTCCAAGTTTTGAACATTTGTGAATAAGCTGAAATGTGAAAAATTTCACATAAAAACTGACAGAGCCCTACTGTAGTTTCTCTAATAGTCTGGAGGTGAAGAACCCATCATGCTTGTCATAGATTTTTTCCCTGTTTGGTTAAGGTTTCCTACTGAGTGTCATTCTTAGGCTCAGTTTCAACTATATTAACAACTTTGTGATAGGTCTCTTCCTTCATCCTTTTCTCAGCCTAGAAGAAAGTATATTTCATCTTTGGCAATATTTTAGCTTATGCTCATAGTCGGCTTCCCCCCTCCTTTTTTTTTTATCTTAGATGACGGCCATTTAGAGGTAGAGAATGTGGATGTCAGCATATATACATAGCTATGTTTCTATAGGCTCATACTGGTGATGAGTGGCACAAATATGACATACAACTTGCTGTCAGGTATAGCTGGATAGTGAATAGGCTGGTGTTGTGTATGTGCACATAGGTTAGAGGGATGTATTTGCAAAGCCAGAGGGAGATTTTAGTCCCTATCATTTTGCAGTGTAATGGAAGTGACTTCAACATATATATTTCATAATATTGGGTTCAGTTGTATATTTAATGGAATATTCTGCAGTTTGGCTCTGTGTGGAGCTAATACTTTTGTGTAAAGCACTGCTGTTACTGGTTAGGTGGATGAACTGTGAGGTGACAGATCAATAACATTGAACAGAAAATCCCATTTATGTTTTTTTAAATATAAAAAGACTGCTTAAAATTTTATGAGGGCCTAAAACTGTAGCTTGGATTGCATGAGCACTTCTTTCATCCTTGATACCATCTTTAAAAGACAATGAGGTTACTGAGCAGTGGCAGAAATTGTCTTTGCTCTACTGGAATTCAGTAGAAACTACAGGGTTTTTTTAAAAAAGCAAGACAGTAAGAAAATATTTCCTGCAGATTTCCTGCTGACTGCAGGGCCTCCGCGTTGGCCATTTAATGATCTGTAACATTTGACTCTTCCACAACCTTCTGAGAGTTAGGTTCAGCTGTAGAAGCAATAGATCTGCTGGAAAAGCAAGCACCATAAAACAATATTAAATTTGAAGAAATAAAAAAAGCAGGACTATATTGAATAACTTTCCATTTTGCTCTTTGAATCACTGGTTGGACAGCCCAAATCATGGAAATGCATGACATCGGTTGTCTGAATATTATAAATGATGATTAAGTAATTAAATATTAGTTGATTTTTTTATTGTCATTGGTCTTTACATTTTTATTCACCTACTAGTTTTAGTAATGAGTTCTTGAGCACTGGTATCAGTAATTACATTCTAATTTTTTACATTCTACTAGGGTCTAAGTTACTGATACTTAAAATTGCATAGTAAATCACTTCTTTAAATGCTTTCTCTGTTAAATATGTGCAGAATTTTTCTAATGCACGATCAATTAATGTATGTTAGAGCTGTGCAGAGGAAAAGTATGTTAGGATTTGTGAATTTCTTGATAAAAATAAGCTGGTAGTGTCTCCTAGTGCATTCCTCAGGCAGTAGTTCATTAACTTTAGGCATTGAATGTCTTAGGATAAATATGTCAGCAAAGGGAAATACACATATTCCAGTCAAGGAATAAATCTCTTGAGAATATGATATAACTTTATTCAAAATCTGTGCTAACATGTAAGTGAATCAGCGAAGACCTTTGCTTTTTGATTTGCTGTATAAAGTACCTCATTTTTTGAAAGATGGCTGTACTTTCTATGATGTCCTGTGATTTTTTTTTGATTTTTTTTTTTTTAAACTAACCAAGAAAGTAACATTTTTTTTCCTAGTATATATAGATACTGCTTAGTCTTCTCTTAACTCCTAACTTGTACTTCAAAATAGAGTGGGTAGGAATATTACTTACCCAGTTACTTATCTACTAATTTTCCTGAGCGGAAAGAGGGAACTGGATGAAGAAATACTTGATGGCTAGAAAATATTGCAACATTTTGAAAGATTTAATGAAAGTACTAGAATACCTCAGAAGTGCTACAGACAAAACATTTCCTAGAATGTGTTACTTAAGAACCATTCTGTAAGCTTGATCCAACTTCATGTTGGAATGTGAAGATTTTGGAAACTCCTGGTGTGATGAACGTACCTGTATGTCTCTGTTGTGATGGATTGCCATTGAAGCTAATGCCTTCAGTATTGATGAAGGTGTGGAAAGGGTGTTGATAGTTTCCAGGGAAATCTTAAATCAATTAGTGTAGAGGCTGATTGTCTGCAAAAGCACCATGTTGCTGGAGGTTAAAGTCTGCTCAAAGGAGCTATTTTACGCATTCCACCCACTAAAACAGTGCCTGGTTTAATCAAATTCAAAACTGTTCCATTCTGTAATTCCTCCAGGTTTTCACCCATGTACTTGAATAGACTTATTACTTACAATGAGAAGGAACAATACAAAATAAAGACAGAAACGGGGGATGGAGTTCAGGTCCTACTCTTGTGAAGACCCCCATGTATCGGGAGTATTGTGGGCATGCCACATTGCTGGCCTGCAAGTTGTGGAAAGAGGACTCTACTTAGATTCCTGAGACCACAAATGCATTTTTAAAGACTCGCTTGCCACAGTTACGGAGTCATTATATGCACATGTTAGGCACGCTCATTAAGTCAAACAACCAGTACTGTCTTCAAAGACTAAAGTTGAATAAAAAAGTTCTTCTGTTTTCTTTTGACATACTCATGCAGTTGGGTGCTCACCAAGCATCTGTGTTTGAATCCTAGCACACTTGGCCCATATACTTATAAGCTTCCCTTTGTGTCAGTAGTGTCTTACGTTAGATTTTTTCTTGATCTCTCTGGCATCCTTCTTGCTCAAATCCCTTGATGTCACTATGAATACTTGGAATGTGACCACAGTGTACTCAGTGTTTTCATTTCCCATCTCTTAGGCAAGCACTGATAGTCCAGAATTCAGTAGTACTTGCACAGTATTCCATGAGTTTGTTATTCCTTCTTCAGAGAAACACAGACATTGAAGCAAACATGGAACCAATTTTTTTTTTTCCAAAACTAGTCTTTTCCTGTTTTATACGGGACAAAAGAAATGCGCAGACCAAATAATAGTGCCCAGCTTTGTTTCTCCCCATTCATTTTCTCGCTGTTCTCCGAGAGATGCAGAGCCTGCGGTCCTTCCTTTCCATGCCTTGCTGCTCTTGTTTGCAGAATGTGAGATCTCCACTCACGCTGGTAGCCAGCCCTCTGCATGTTTTCTGGCTGACTGGATGCACTGGATAACCAGCAAGGGACTGTCTTTTAACAGTCTCAGTTCTCTTTTGTTACTTCATCTGTGGTCCAGCCTCATCAAGCAAACAGCATCCCCCACTATGCACAGTTCAGTCCTTAAGCTTGTCTTGACACGGGCAGCAGACAGGATTTTTATTCAGGGACTTGCACATAAACAACCAAAAGGCAGTGACCACCATGGTAGCCTTGTAACACAGTGTCTTCAACTTACAGTCCAGTGTGCAGTTGAGAGGACAGCATGGAAGGCAGATAAATCTCACATTCAAAATGCAGTTGCAGTTTTGCACATCTGTGGAAAAAGAAAGTTTTTAACAGAATTAGCATATTCTTTTCTGTGGAATCATCCCATTCTTTAAAGTTGCCACTCTAATTTCATCTTTTTGTATCTTTGTGTATAGAGAATTAGGAAATCAAGCAGTCCTTGCAAATGGTCATGACAACCTTATAGAGATGGATGTGTTTTCCCCAACATATCACGATAGCAGTTATGGGTATGTGACTCTAAGTGTTTGCATGATGCTAACTGTTGACAAAGAAGAAAAAAAGTGATTTTTTTATTTTTTTTTTTTAATTTGGTTATAACAGTCACAATCATCTGGGACAGATTTCCTCATCTTTGCATCTGATTTTTTAAAAAATTCAACTTTAAATCATTTTTACTACTGTGTCATGGCAAACTTTGACTGGCAAATCTTCTTTGCTTTCACTTAAGAAAATAAGGGTGCAGTTGAGGTTTTATTAATTCTCTATGGCCTGATTCTGCAAGCTGTTGCAAACTATTTGCATGATTATGCATTTACCAGATCTGATCCTTAGTTTGTAATGTATTTAATATTTAGCAGGTGTTTGTTTCAGAAATATTGTAACATATCAATATAGCATGAGGAATGACCAGTCAGAGAAGTTAAGGAGGAGTTACCTATCTAATCTAATTTTTTTTTACCAGTTAGTTTGAAACTGGAACTGCTGATAAATTAACTGGAATTAGAGAATTCCATATAAATGAAGATTTCAACTTGTTTAAATAAAATGTATCTTATAGAACTGTTCCATGTCTACTTAACTTTGTCATTAATATCTGTCTTGCATTTGAACCACATTTAGGCATTCTTATGCCAAATTGGTATACTTCATTTCTGATCCACACACAAAAAAAAACCCCAAACTGACAGAGCAGTACTTTTCTGAATGAGTTCCAGCCTGTTAAACAGCACAATATGCTAAATTTTAGTACAGAATTATTAGTCATGTATTTCCCTTTTTTTTTCTTGTTTATGCTATGGTAAAATTCAGAGCTTTATGTCCAAATTCTCCTCTGCTAAATGTACCTCTTAACATTATAAAGAGGATAAGGTGCTATTCGATTAAAAGAGATCTGCTTCTGCCCATTAATACCTAATTAATCTGTAAAATATATTGACACTGTACATTGATCTGCTTCATGTTCCAAAAACTCTTAACTTTCACTTAGCTGCAAATTAAAATCAACAGCAGGAAGAGAATGGTATGTTAAATTCAATTAGCTAATCGTTATCAGCAAACTCAAAGATACTGCAGATGTTTACCAAAATACCCTAATACATTTTCTTTAAAGTAAAAATGGAAGCATGCTGCATTAAAAAAAGAGCAAAAACAAATACTGCTGTTCCCTGTAGACCAGTTACCATACAGTACTGATTCAGATACATAATTGCTGAAGTGGAGTTAATAGAACCATGCCTGGTTTATGTGTTATATGTTTCTAATGGGACCGCCAAATGCAAGTGTTTTGTCAAATGGACTATGTTACACAAAATTCCTGTTAGCTGTTACTAATTCAGGTAGCAATGCAGCAAAATTTATCTTGTTTGTAATCCCTTCATTTTTAAAATTATGCTAGCAGGGATCATCTCCTGGTGTGAAAGTTGTCCAGAGATAATAACATATCAGTTCCAAAGTGTAATAGATTTGAGATTACAACATGCTATCAGCATGAGGATTCAGTTTATCAACCTCACTAACATACTGTGTCACAGCTAGAATCATTATATATTTGTTTCTTTGTTTTCATGTCATGCATGTGTTACATTATGATATACTGTTTCTTACTTTGTATTGCTTACAGAGAGAATATTAATCTAATGAATTTGACAATTTTAGTGTTAATAATGATAATAGAAATAGGCATTTGGCGTAGAAATTCTAATGATTCATAGGCCTAGACCTAAAGAGTAGTTGTTTATAGCTTCGACAGATTTGTGCGCAGTGCATTAATTATCGTAAGACAGCTGGAAATCTCAAAGTATCTTAATGGTATGTATTCTTGGCTTTAGTTGGTACCATTATTCTTTTCTCTGATGAGTAAACATGTATTAGTACACGTGTTGACAAATAAGCTTAGTTTGAAGTAAAAAGTCTCGTTTTCTTTTACCTAACCTGGTAGTCCTGTCCCCAAATTTTCTAGGTGCCAAAATCTGGAAAAAAAAGTAAGATGTACTATCAATGACTGACCATATTTATATTTCTTATAGGTAAAGCTTCACAGCATTTTCAGTTTCTATAGAATCTCCTCATTTTCAGAAAATACCATGGTTTTGCAGGTTGAAGGTTTCAGATCTTCCTGTTTTATTTAAGAATTAATTCTTTGCAAGGAGGTTGGCTGGGTTTTTATGGCATTTGTTGGGAAAAAAGTTCAGGAGAGCTGAGTTTAAAAGAGTTCAGGCATACTGAATTAAATTTAAGACTGGGTGAAGGCAGGAGTGCAGATTGGAGAGGACAAGACTGGAAATGATTGGGCACAAGAGGGATAGGAGTGGGTGTGCAAATGGGTAGAAGGAGTAGTCCAGAAGGAGGTTGATAGGCAAGGTAGGACTTAGATAAAATGCTAAAGGATTAGAGACTGAATATCTAGGATGAAAACCAAGATTATTACTTGTCCTTTACTTCTTGTGATTACTCTCAAAATCCTTTTGAATAGCATGCATCTCATCTTCTAGAGGACTGACTCAAGATGACGAGAAACCTTTGTTGCTGGCATATGCTCTACTAGTGGCAGAGACCAGAAATAATCAAACCAAAGATTTTGTATCTGTAATGGCCTGTGCTGATAAGAAGCCTTTCAATGCAATCTCTGAAGTTTCTTCAGACTTGCTTAAAAAAATCACAAGTTAAGCAAAAGCAAACACTTTAATTAAAAAAAAAGTCATCAACACCATGAAGTTAAGCGCACTGAATCACAATTTCCTCTTTGTAAGGTTGCATGGCTGCGGTCAAGCCTGCCATTGCAATAAGTGCAGCTCAGATTGAACCAAATGAGTGAGAAAACAATACCAAACACCATGGCAAAGCAAAGACATGGATGACTGCACAGCACCAGCACCCAGCATCTCTCATAATGGTGGTTGCACAAAGAGAAGTCCAGCTCCCAAAAGGCATATATGGAAATGACTGCCATTAAAGATGAAGCGTCACCCTCTTCTGAGCACAGGATGTAATCGTCTGCCGTGTTGAATCCCTGCATGGTAGCCTCAAGTCTACAAATCTTGTCATGTATAAGGAGAGTATGAAAGTGTAGTCTACAAGTTTTCACCAAGCAACAACAAGGACTGGAGAACAGAATCATAGAATGCCTTGCATTGGAAGGGACCTCTAAAAGTCATCTAGTCCCTTCCCCTTACAGTAACCAGGAATATCCTCAACCAGATCAGGTTGCTCAGAGCTTCATCAAGCCTGATGGTTGCATCACACTTATATGCATAGTTTCCAAGTTGGTGGTAGAGGCTATGACAGTGCTGTCACTGTAGTGACAGGAATCTGGCTGGCTGACTGACTGCTGGTAGCATAGTAGTGGCAGCACAGAGTTCATCATGGGTTATCATGGACTCTGAATTACAAGAAAACCACAGCTGTGGACATCAGTAAATATGCTGTTTCATGAATCAGCTTGAGGCAGGATCAGATCCTAATCAGTCACTAGCAGAATAATGGTTCATTTCTTTAACTTACTTCTGGTTTTATCTTCTTTTAAATGTCCACTAACTCAGTCAGATCTTTCAGCTGCAGATGAAATTTCAGCCTTTGTTCCAACTTCTGAATTAATCTGTGGATAAATAATGCAACTCTGAGTCTCTCTTAAACTACATTTGCTTTCTGAAATTGTCTCCATGTGTCGTTTGAGACATTTAAAGCAATAATTCTCTTTCAGCTTTATGAAGACAGCAAGAGTAGCAAAAGAGATTGGAGGAGTACTTGTGCCCTACCTTTCTTCTTGGATTTTTTTCTCTGGAAAGTTTAACTTAATATTCAGGCAAGGAACTGGCCAAGATTAGAAAGCCACATCTCAGAGACATCTTTCTCTGTGTCTTGGTAGGGATATGATTCCAGAAGATCAGAGAACTAGATAGGAATTCTAATATACATTTTTACTAACCACATGAGCATTTCCAGTCCTCACTGCAAAATTTGGATGCTTTCCTCTACTGTCTCTTCATTTGGAGAGAACTGCAATAGCACAGACACTGTCAGTACCAGAAAGTGCACCAAGGAGCTGTCAGGCTCACTCCAGCTGCTGCCACCTTTAGAAGTGACTATCACCAACAGTATTGAGAGACAAGTCATTTACCATAACCTAGAAAGAAGTCTGTAAGTACTAATGCTCTGAGAAACCCAGAAGAAGCCTGTAAGGAGAACAGAGCCACTTGATACTTTTTCAGCAACGCTTAAGTCTAGTTTCTAGTTTTAACTCTGCAAAGTAGGAAATGGGACAATCCTACAGTGGAGATTGTGAATAAAATTGTGGCAGGTTTCTTTGCTTGCCAGCCCAGCAACATGACTCATTTTTTGCATTGGACTCTACTGCTGACTTCTGCAAAGTGTGGCTTAGTGCTGTTTGTTTCCTGTGCTCATCTTTGCAGAGCGCAGCATAGCAGAGAGGAACATGAGAGAGCAGGCTTGTCAGAGTCGTCTTATTATACTCGTTCTTTTGATCCTACATAGGAGTTTACACATCACAGAAGTGAACTTCTCCAGGGGAGAGAGCTAGCAGCCCAAATCTGAATTTGGAGGAACAGATAATAGGATGTTTACAGGTGCCCACAGCATGCTAGAGCACTGTATTCTTTCTTACACCATCAAAAAAGTAGGTTCATTGCAGAGGAAGAGGTTTACTCTTGCACATCTAAAGAGAGGAAGTTTGGGGCTTTTGTCAGTATCCAGTCCTTCAAGTCACCATGTCCTGGTGGCTTTCACAGCAGATTGGGATACTGTCATGTCTGAATTGCCGTTTGAAGTTTCAGCTGCAGATTGCCATGCCTGACTTCTCTGTTCTTTCTCCAGCAGTGGAGCGGTAACCTGCCAGGGGCCAGATGTGAAAGAACACACAAGCAGTAAGGAAGGCACTTGAAGCCCTAGTCGTCCTCTTTTTTTTTCCTTTCTTGGCTTTCAGTCCTCAGTTTGTAAAGAAAGCAGGTCCTCAGTGTAAACCCACCCAAATTCAAGCAAGTGTTACCATATGTAAAGTGGTTTTCTGAAATATTTGAATAAGCTGTTAGAAGAGGCTTATCTCCAGTTCCCACAGATGTTTCCTCTGTTTTTGCATATGGATAATAGCTCTCTTATTTTTTCCCCACACTTCGATTATCATTTGATCTGATGCGATGTGATTTTGGAGTTTTTTTCCAGGACTGGGGTAGTATTAATATTGGCTTTGCAGAAGCAGAAATTCACTTCTATCTCTTCCTACGCATTTTTTTTGATTGTGATTCTGCACAGAAAATAAACCGAGACAAATTCACATCATAATGTAGTTTCTGTGCTATCTAGAATTTATGTTAAATGCAGCCATATGGTTCCGTGGAAGTCAGTCATAAGCTTGTGCTAAGGGCAAACACCACCAGCTACAAGGTTTCATCTCAGAAGAATGTTAACAGAAGATGAAGACAGGTATAAAGTGCTTGCAGAGAAACAAAAATCCAATTCCTTCTGGAGCCTACTGGGAAAGCTGATCTCATGCATCAGTGAACCAGAGTTCATATGGGACCTAGCCAGTAATTTCTGTTATCTTTTACATCTTCCCTATAATGTCAGTTGGCAGAGATTAATCTTCTTTTTCCATCTGCTTCCTCAACTCAGTGCAAGGAATCGGATTTATTGATATGATCTATCCATTAGTGAACCAGGCAGAGCTCTCTAATGTCAAGTGGCAGGTGAGGGTCACGGTGTCACTCAGAGAACCCAGCTCAATCCAGCATGAATAGGGTCTGTAAGGAGAGAGCAAGCACACCAGTTTGTAGACACAGTGCAGTGATTGATTGCGATCTTGGACCACTGTTTTTTCCACAGTTAATGGTTTTCTGATTCTGACAGTTAATGTATCTGGTAGGTTTTTTGTAAACAAACAATAAGCGTGATAACCCATTCCCAGGAGGGAAAAAAATCAGCTGGTTTGCATTAGGGAAAGTCCAAAGAGAGAGATATACAAGAACTTAAACGAGAGAAGTTCGAGCAAACTAAAATAGCTGCAGCTGGCTATGTCCATTGTATCTTCTTAAGATTGATTTCAATGTATGGAAATGGCAAACAAAATGCTAGGTCTTCACACAGAGGTAGACACATACAATCTCTGCATGTGTCAATAATGATGTCTTTGAGGTGGAGCATGTGACCCCCTAAACCTCAGAAGTCTCTTCTGACTTTCCTATGTCCCTTTGAACCATCAGAAAAATAAAAAGTTAGAGATGCAGCTGCTCTTATGCCTTACTTGCCTTACGGTGCTGAGAAACCGTTGTAGAAGGTGCCGATCCACTTCTGAAAAGCAGACTTACTGATTGCTGCTGGCTCCAGGTCGGCGCATTATGAATCGGGATGGTTGTTGGACAAAACACGGTACTTTATTTTTAGCTCAGGTGAGCAATCATCTCAGCTGTATTCGTTACAAAAGAGAATAATTACAGGTTTTATTCCCAGAAATTCAATAACACAATTATATTACACATCAAAAGCGAATCATTAGGAGTAGTACCAAACTCTGAGCAGAGGAGTCATGTCTCCTGAAGTATTGCTCCCGAGAGGTAAATGTCACCAAAATATAAATTCATTGAAATTTACATTTCTCTCAACTTGCATTCCCTCAAAGTGGGTTAGATAGAAAATGTTTCTGCCTCTTGAGGCTTAAGAGAATATGATTGATGTGTTCCTAATTCTAGATGTCGGAAGTATAGATATTATCACTTTGTGCCTTGGAGTGAATCCAGGGTAACAGATTAAGGACCTTAGCAGAACAGATAAGACCACTTACCTGGGCTTGCCTACAGATGTCTTAATTCATATAATAACTTCGACAGATTCAACATTCCTTAGAGGCAAATAGATAATTTTTAATTCAGTTAGATACTGGCAGATTGGAGTTGGCTTTATGGGGAAGATTAACTTCTGCACCACAATGTAAAAATTGGTGCACTCATTTGGTAAAGTGTTTAACCTATAATTAGAGAAGACAAAATGGTATTGCCTTGGCTGGAAGAGTCAAAGTACATTGATCTTTTGAGGCAACAGTGGTCCTGTGTGCTGGCAATTGCTAATATGTCCAGTGTTTTTCTCAAATTGAAGGAACAGATGAGTCAAATATGACAGATTAGTGGACTTGTTACTTATGTGAAAGAAACTTTTAGAGAGTCGCTGATACACTTAAACATTTGGGGGTCTTTTGGTACCTAAGGGTAAAAGAAACACATGCAAAAATGTTAGGGATATGTTTCTTTTCCTCTTCCACCTCTCTTCGAGTCATTTTCTATTCTGTATTACTCAAATGTCAGTTTTGTCATATTCTGCAATGAAAAAACGCCTATCTGAAAACAGCTTTTCTCAACTTCATGATTGCCTTTGCCTGACCCATAAAGAGCCTAAATTACACTTTTTTGCTTTAAGCAATTAATTTTTAATACTTTTGTGTGTTTTACCCTAAAAACGAAGAGAATCTAACAGTATTATTATTAAAAAATTGTCTTTATGTACTGCGGAGCAACAGTACCTACTCATTATAAAAGAACAAGGGAACAATCAGTTGAACTTGAAATTTAAATTGATAGAAAAAAATGTATTTTGACACCATGTCTGTTTACAACAAAACTCCACAAGACATCAGTAAAAGTATGAATTTTGGACTATTTACACAAAAAGTGAACTGTTCATGGAAAAGTAGACTGGAAGATTTTTATCCTCTCCCTTTGTCCTGGCCATATCCTCTCAGGCAGGATATTGTTCTTGTGATCTTCTCTACTGCAGTAATTTCTGTTTCTGCTTATTGGGTTTACAATTACACACAGACTTTGCACGTGTATCTGTTCTTTATCAAGTAAGATTATCCTCCTTCTCCACAGTTTTTGGAATAAACTCATTGTACCGCATATGTTTGTGGGAATCTTACCCCCTTACACTGTTTTTCAAACAGAGGCCTTCAAAAATCCGGCTCAGAGATTTTCTTCTAACGCTGAATGCCTTTTGTAGTGTGGTCTTCTGAGTGTTAGAGCTGGTCTTCCTCAGTGGTCTTCCAGTAGTGATCTTTAATGATCTGAAGAGCCACAGATCATTAACACTCTCGTGGACTTGATGAAACAGACTGCATTTAGGACAGTATAGGAGACAAAACTGCAAGAAAACTTACACTGCAATGGCACTATGACACTTCATGATGGAATATCTGTATTCAGAAATGTGAGCAAGCTGGTAGATTTACTCTGCTTCAGGTTCTTCAGGTGCTGGTAGTATGCAACAGTACACAAGGTTCAGAGATTTGGGAGGGAGGGATTATGGGGTTTTAAGAACTTATATTCTAAATACAATTTTATTCTGAATCAGTGGTATTGTAGTTCTTAAGGTGAGGAGTGTTTTGTTGTTGTATGTGCATAAGGCCTAGTGATGTTCACATTTATTCTGTGAAGCAGTCATCATTTAAATAATAACATTGCACAAAATAACAATAACTGCCTTTAAATCTCACTGGCAAGGTGATAAAATATGATGCATATTCTGACATACTTAGAGTTCGATAGAATTTGGCTGGGTCTTACTCAAAATTCTGTGTTTAGTGAAAATTTTGTACAAGTCCTGTGTGGCTTTTAATACATGCTGACATATTTGCCATGGGAATTCAGTACTATTGGTGTGGTTGTGCTGTATGAAATGCTTTAAAACAGAAGTAAAATGCTGCCAAGGAAGTTGTTGGAAATGGTAAGGTAGGCTCTTTCACATGTCTTCCAAGTATATGCAAAGCATTCTATATATGATGCCCAAACCTGGAGAAATCATAGCTACAGATTGCACTGAATCTTTTGCAAGATAAAGCGATTTCAGTATAAGCTAAAAGAAGTCATCTATCTAAAGTAAAAACTACATTAGGAATATTATAATTACGCAATAATTCTATACAAATCAAGACCAATCTATTTTAAAGCAATGTAGACTACTTTTTGACTGTGATTGTTTATTTGTATAATTTCTATGCTTATAGCAGTCTGGTGTTTAGGGCTTTCCAGACATGTTTATGTAATATTGCATTCACTGCTGCATAGTATCCATTTCTTCTAAACTGCGGTCAAAAGGTTTTGTCACAGATCCGTTCATAAAGCAAGTTATTCTAAATCCCATGTCTGTTGCTGGACATCTGGCTATTTTATCTTGGAGGGAATGTGGTCTGAGACTCACCTTCCCTGAATGTATTGATAATCTATCTCCATTTCTCTAAAGACCCAGTTTTCAGTTAACCTAATCTTTCAGCCCAACTCCTGGGGGTTTTAATCACTTTTTTTTTCTCCTTTGCATACCCATTTATTGAATTTAGTAGAGGATGCTTCAATTTTATATTCCACATAGAAAGTGGCAGCACAGAGAAAAACTTACTTAATGTGAAACCTAACACCACACGCCCCCACCAGAGAAACAAAAAAAAACACACCCATGCTCGAGGGCAGTATGCACCCATCGGGTCCCCACACG
>JANHFX010023239.1:30246-48874 GCA_027560015.1 Chloroceryle amazona | reverse complement strand
TCACCAGAGCAGAGTAGAGTGGTAGAATCACCTCTCTTGATCTGCTGGCCACACTTCTTTTGCTGCAGCCCAGGATGCGATTGCCTTTATTATTCCTCACTGGGCAGGAAGTTGTTGCCATTGCCCCCTGTCAAGGAGGGTGGTGTAAGGCAGTACTTTGCTGTACTCCATGAAGTTTCATCTGCCCAACTGCTACAATATGACAGTGAATGGCATTGATAAAACTCTGAAGCTTGTGGAAAATATGTCCAGAAACACATGGTTAATGATTGCTATTACATTAAGTATAGTGACGCAGTAATAATTTGCCTTTTAATAGTATATTACAGAGTATATTTCAAACACACATATTCATAAGAAATAATTATATATTTTAAAAGAGCTGTAGCAATCTTTCCATTTGTGAATAACAATTCATTTCACATAATTATGATGCAAAGATATATTTAGAAAGCATGTATCAATTTTAAATGTTTCCACAGATTTTAGTGGCATGATGTGTATATATTTGGGCAAATATGTAGGTGTTAAAAAGTAACTTAGTGGAAGCTTTGCTCAATGGAAAAGTTCGCACTCCGAAATCAAACCAAACCAACAAATGAACCTGTTTTTCAAAAAATGTATTTCATTCAAAATATATTTTCTATAATTCTAAGTTTATCTGTATGATACAGGGTGAAGATATTAAGAAACAATACAAGATCTATGTATCTATCTATTTATATTTATTCTTATGCTTAAAATGTCTAAATAGCTGAAAATAAAACCTTTTTAGAAACTGACAAGTAAGAAAAGTGAATCTGACCAGACTCCTTTATTATCCAAGCCTAACACAAAATAAGATTTAATCACAAGGCAATATTAAGAAATCTTGCATTTAAACAAGGTACGGCAGTCTTAGATTTTCTTCTAGCTGCTTTCTCTTCACCCATTATATCCTGTTGAATACAATAGTCTATATTTTAATAAGCTCTTGGTTGCAGTATGTTTAGATTGGTTCCAAATTTAGCAAAACAGCATATAAGATGAATGGGAGTCTTAGGCCTGCAGAATCAATAAGATGATAATTGAGAATAACAGTTGCAGTCCATTTGCCACAATACTTATGTAGCTGCCTGTGTATGACCTGAACTCCCATATGTATAGTTTGTTGAATCAGAGTATATGAATTAAAAAAAAAAAAGAAAAAAGAAAAAAGAAAAGGTTGTGTCTGTTACTCAACAAGGCATGTTAAATTCAAATGAATAGGGGGCCTAGTGAATTCTCTGGCAAGGTCTCATCCTACTCTAGTTCGATATGCCAGTCTCCATATTCCCTTTCTCTTTACCTTCTCTCCCTCTACTCTCAAGTCACTCTCAAGTCACTAATCATCTTTCCTTTACTGAAACACATTTTCTTCTGTCACAGTCCTGCAGTGTTGGAAGGTGACAGGTTGGTGGCTGAAAAATACTTATTTGCTGCATGAACTATATCACATATTCCTTCTATCTTCACAGGGTACCAAAGGAGATAGAAAGATGCTATGGAATCAAACAGGACAAACAAATTGGTTAGACGTTTGTCTAAAGAAGAGTTACTGGAAATATAGGAAGACTACTGTTATTATAAAAAGGGCAAGAAACATTTGTTGTAATGACTTTAGGAAGCCAGTTTCAACTCTAATATCACATTTGCAGATGTTTGGCTACCACACTGAAAAGTCTTACTTTATAGATATTTACAGACTACCCATCTCCATCCTTGGAGATATTTAAATGCCATCTGGATACAGTCCTGGGCAACTGAATCTAGATAGCCTTGCTTGAGCTGGGAGTTGGACGGGATGATCTCTAGCAGTCCCTTCCAATCTCAATCATTCTGTGATTCTGTGCAATATTTCATACCAACCCTAAGTGTACTTCTAAATTTTTCTCAGGTCATTTTATTATTTGGTAATCTTAACTTGAAGGAATCTGTGAATCATTAACATTAATTTCTTTTTTAATCTGGTATTTTACTTCAAGTATGCAGTGTATGGAGCAACAACATAGAATGAAGATATTGACATCCACAACTTTAACTTATTAACATTACAAACCACTTGATCTTCACTTTTGTGCTTTCTATGATGAGGGTCAACCTCCTTGAAAAGTCTCTTAAAAGAAAAGCTGTTTTTACCTTCCAACTTCAGTTATTAATCAATGCAAAACTCTTAGTTACGGCTGAAACTTCTTATCATGATATCGTAATTTTGCTCTTGAAATGTAGTTTTCATTTTAAGATATTGATAACAGAAACTAGATAAGAAACTTTACTTTGCCTTCCAGCACTAGAAAATGCCTCACACTGCTAATCAATTATCTCTTTGCTTTTAAAATAACTCTACTTTGGGAATAATAGCGTTCTGTGTATGAATATACAATGTGCCCTTGTGTGCACACATTTATGTGCGTAGATGAGTATGTACTTTGTACTATTTGTGAATGTAATGCAGAGTGTTAAATAACTCTCTGTTGCCAAGGAAGACATACCTTTTCTCTTACTGAAACCAAACTGAAAACTTTGAAACACTGATGTACAAATAAATTTCACAGCTGAACCAGCATTTCAGGCTTACAGTTAGCATATTCGATTTTAATATTTTCATGATTCATGAAGTTGAATACATAGTTTACCAATAAGCAGTCAGTTCACATATTCAAATGTCATTTTAAAATGATGTATAATATTTTGAAAATTTCTTTTTTCATTATGGTAAGGACAAC
Source organism: Chloroceryle amazona (assembly GCA_027560015.1). NCBI lineage: Eukaryota > Metazoa > Chordata > Aves > Coraciiformes > Cerylidae > Chloroceryle > Chloroceryle amazona. The sequence goes on along the minus strand of JANHFX010023239.1, from coordinate 46,130 downwards.
AAAGTCTATATTGGGTATTTTTCATATCAGGAATTATAATTAATAATCCAACAATAGACATACAATTTGAAAACTCTAATCATATCAGCAGTAATATGGCCACATGATAAAAAAAAATACTTTTATTTGAAAATTAGACCTCTTCCTAATCAAAAAAAAACAAAACCCCAAGTCATTTAAAAACTATACCAGCCAAGGGGTTCAAGGGATTAAGATCAAGTTTCTCAATAATATTGGAAAACATAAAAGTTCTGTACTAAAGTCATTTATCCCATGATTTCTGCATCTCAGGCATAAGTTTGTCGGCTCTGTTATAGTACTGAAAAAAACCCCAAGTCTGTAACCTAATCAAAATTTCCCATTTTTCATAAGAAATACACATTTTAAAAAGTAACATGTTTTTCAAAAATACTTCTGAAAACAGTTTTCTGTAGTATGAGTAGGGGCTGAAGGAGATCCGAACGCGCCACCTATTGATCACCACTTGCAATCGTATTCGTTGCTGCTTGATACCTATTTTGCTTAAAGAGCACAGCCGGCATTTTAGATGCGCATATCCGTCACAAGTTTCAATATTTTCAGGCTTCATGCTGAAGTGTTTAAAGAGTATATATCAAAGCGTAGCTAAACGCAAATGAATATTTTACGCAGTAGTAATCCTGCAATTTGGGTAAATAAGTATTTCTATTTCCTTCCCCTCTCCCCTTCCCCTTTTCCCTTTTCCCATTTCCCCTTTCCCTTTCTCTTTTTTTCCCTCTTTTTTTTCTCCCTCTTCCCCTTTTCCTTTCTCCTTTAACTGGACTAGTTTCCTTTCTCTGTCTTATTTTTCCTGGGTCCCCTTCCTTTCCCTTCCTTTCCCTTCCCTCCCTTTCCCTTTCCCTTTCCCTTTCCCTTTCCCTTTCCTTTCCCCTCTCCCTCTCCCTCTCCGTCTCCCTCTCCCTTTCCCTTTCCCTTCCCTCTTTCACACTATTTCTTTCTTACACCGCCCCTCCTCATTCTCCTTCTTCTGTCTCCTATGTCTTTTATTTATTGTTTTGCATTACTCACTCTAGAAAGAATTTTCTTTTGTGAGGTACAGCTCAGAGGACTTGGAGAACAGCTTTAAAAGAAATTCTACTACAAACAAGAATACCTATACAAACTAGAATACCTTCAAACTTTGTGAGGAACTTTTTATGCTGAATAGACAAGCTCATATATCTTACAGTAGTTAAGGGGATTAACAGTTCATTTTCTCTTGGATGAGGGTGGGGTTTGCTACAGTTATAAAAAAAGTTGGCAGCAAAGCAATTCTGATTTTATGTTTCAAATATTTTTGTGTAGGTATTGCAATATATTTTTAGCATATTTCAAATCCTACCAAGATTTCTGGAATTTGACATTTTTTTTCCAAATGGACATTAATGATGTACATATTGTAACTTTTAAATCAGTGGGCTCAATAATGAATAGTTCATTGACTGCTGGTTCAATGAATTGTGTGGAAATTCATGGACCATACAGGCAAAGAGAAAAGGTAACTGTTATTATTTCAAACGAAGATTTTATGTCTTAGTGGCATTGTGAAAGATTGACCTTCACATGAGATACTGCTGTTCTTGCATTACCACCCTGATATCAATAGAAAACTGCTTTTAATCTACACAAAGGGTCCTGTTATCCTTTCAATGCATGGGGGATTATCATGCTTAACTCTCTGAAACATCGAGAGGCAAATAGACCCCATAGTCTCTGTTGCTGTGAAACAATTTCTTGACTATATTTCACACAATGTTTTTTAAAAGTTCTCATGTTTGTTTGTTTGTGTTTTTTTTTGTTTGTTTGTTTTGCTGTGTTTTAAACTAGGAAGTTGACAACTCATTGTAAACTTGTAAAGAACATGACTTTATTTGATATGTCCTAGGTAAGGATTTACTGAGTTCTCAGTATTGGTAATTAGATTAAAATATTCATGATCATCTCAGTTAACCATATGATTTCTTCTCAGTAATGCTTATTGTAGAAGCTAAGTACTTTGTGTAGTAATGGAACAGTAAATATGATATTTATATAGGAATCTGGCAGGGAGCACATCTCATTTACAAAGAAAAACAGGTGTTAATGATAATATATTTATCAGTATTTGTTTTCATAATCTGCAATTACAGTGTTACTCTTCCTTACTAAAGTCACATTGAATATCTGTCTTTTGCATTTCCAGCTAAATACGGTAACCATTGGTTACTGTGTTCTTAAAAATACATCTATAAATGCACACACACGTATATATATCCTTGTAAGTATGTGTGCATTGAGTCCACTCAGTGAAAACTTTTAAATATTAAAAAGAAGTATTGCATCCCATATTTCATCTATTCTTACAAGACAAGAATGACAGTATTAAGATGCACATTCAGGATAGCACTCTTTCTACTTTGAACGCTGTCAAGAACAAAGTGCTTTACAGACTTAAAATAAATCTAGGTACTAATCCATTGAATTTCTGACAACAGGAGCCCAAGGTTTCCATGCACTTAGCTGAGTACTGCATAAGAGCTTGTGCATTATTTATGTCCACTAATGGTGTTGCAATGCTCTTTGTGTGAAGCAGTGACAGTGCAATCTACTAAGATAGCTGCTTCTGTGGACAAAGCCATACATTTTCTTGGGCTTGAATTTTTGACAGAATACTCTATTAATGCCAATTCTGCTTAAGTAAATGCTGAACAGGGGTCAGTTCTTCCCCCCTCTCCCCCTCCCCCCAACATTCCCTTTATTATTTAAGAAAACAGGGACATAAAACTGTAAATGATGTTCTGGGCTTTGCTGAATTTTGCAACATAATAGTAGCTGTTAAAGGTCAGTCTGCTTTTTGTCTACTTTTATGATTTTGTGTGACGGTCCACAGACTAAATAGGAAAGCTCTTAACATTGGAGAAGGGAGGTGCTATTAATTCCAGTTTCATTGCCATTATACTCTTCAGTGGATCAATAGAATTAAATGAGCTGAGATATTAGGAAAATATTGTGAAGAGAAGTAGGGTAGTATTATTTGACCAAGGTTAGGATGAATAGAAAATAAAGAACCATTTATACTGGATGTCAATAAATCATAGAACCCATATATAAAATGGAATAGGGCATAACAATCATAAGCATTCAAATGACTATAATATCTTCTGGTTTTTTGTTTTGTTTTGTTGTTTTTTTTTTAATACTTTAATGTTTGGCTGGCAATTTAAAGGGCCACTGCAAACATTTTTCTTAATTTTTTTAAAACTAATTATAATTCTGGTTTTGTAGTAAGGAGGTCCTGTTTACATTAAGTCATAATAAGTTTATAAATCTTTTCAAATATCTGTTTTCTTTGCTTGCATCTCTAACCGTTTAAGACCTGGAAGTTCTAACAGAGACATGGCTGATCCCTGGGTATGTTTTCCCCTGTGCTTTCCTGTTTGTACTGTCTGCTGCCTCTACAATTTTCATTTCAGCCTTGCAGTTGCTGCTCTTCACAAATGCTCTTCTAGAGAGCTTGTAAAACACTGTGTACATCAAATAAATCTGCAGAAATGACTAACCAAAGGACATGAAGTAGCTCCTTTTGGAGTCAACGTATGCTGGTGCCTGTGGGAGATAGACAAAGGACTTTTAGGTATTTGAGCAGGAAAATAATAATAAAGGAACAGTGGTGATTAGTACATTTGTCTTTATTCTGTCTCAGAATTCACAGTATTAACAGCAACAGTTATCGTAAGAGCTCAGTGACTTCACTGTTTCTCTTCTACAAGAAGGAAAACTGAGATTATATACAGGTAAAGTTTTCCTGGACCTAAAGGCAGAGGTGTAGTTCTGTCACAGGCTTAATGTTTACTTCTAAGTAATGTATTTCAGCCAGAAGTGAATACTTATGTATTTAATTAAAAATGAAATCAACAACAAACCAGGTTAACCTGTGTAACAATTTGGGATAAAAGTGACAAACTGTAGATGTAAAGTTTTTATTTAGCACTAGAGTGATTCTATTTACTTTTCATGAGTCCAATAAGATAAAAATAATAACATTTCAAACTATTGAAACAGAAGAAAATCTCATTTTCTTTATAACCATGATTTTTCTTCATCCAGTTCATGTCTCACTCTTTCTGTGCGTCCTTCCTCTGCCTTATAACATAAGCAGTCTTCAAGGTTTTTGGTCTTAAAAAATAATACATTAAAAAAAAATCCTCTGTCCTTTTTTAGAAACAAAATCTTGTAGATTTTTTTCCAGGACCTCTGGAAGTCTTTGGTTCAGTGCCTCACCCAAAGTACATCCAGCAATAGCAAGCTGATCATGGATGTGCTCAACTAAGTTCTCAATGTTTCTGGTGTGCACCCACACTCAGTATTATTTGTTTTCATTTTTGGGACAGAACTTCCTGTGTTCCAAATTGCTTTATGACTTAGTTCTGTTCAATGTTAAATCTGTCCAGTCTTCTTTATACCTGCTCATTAGGTAGTTGTTGATTGCCATAAGATACTCTCCCAGCCCTCTTTTATTAAGGATATGTCACGGTTTAGGGTTAGGGCAGCCCCTTAGACCTACAACAGACGCTTGTTGTTAACCCCCTCCGTCCCCAAAGGGGAAGAGAAAGGGAATAAGGGAGGCTTAGTGATTAGAAAAGGAAACTAGATCAGCTTTAATGAGAATAATAATAATAATAGAATAAGTACAAATATATACAAAACTGGTGTTGAACCCAACCCCCTGATGGTAATTACATCACCTTCATCACTGATGCTGTGGAGCAGGCACTGGGGGAGTCCCAGACTGGGCCCTGAAGCAGATGGGAGCTGTGTTCAGGAGATGGATTCTGGTACTGGATTAAGGAACACACCAATTGGGATTGAAGGCAGAATGGACAGAGTCCTCCTTGGATGCTCTGAGGAAGGAACCGAAAGAGGATCTGAGCCAAGCCAAGCAAAGCTGGCAAAGCGGCCAAGAGGGGAGAAGAGCCTGGGAGCCCCCAGAGAGCAACGAGCAAGTGAGCAAGAAAGCAAACAAGCAAGCTATAGACCCTCCAGATCCCTCACCTTTATACCAACTATGACATATATGGGATGGAATACCTCATTGGTCAGTTTGGGGTCACTTGCCCTGTCCACTCGTCCCTGAAGGTGCAGCCTTTCACTTTCCTGCACCCCCCAATGTGGTTCACAAGATCCAGCAGTGGCCTTGGTCTGCACACCAATCCTTGGTAGCAACTCTAACCATGAGGTGTTATCACTGCCAGCAGCAGACACTGTCTGTGAAAACAGGCTGCTAACTTCAGAAAGTGCAGTTAGAACTGAGATGAAAAGTAAAATCACTGAACAGAATTTGTTCTCTTCTCACTAAAACCAGGACAGGATGTACGAATCCATCTCTCAGCCTCTCGTCTTTCTCTGTAAACTACAGAACTGCAGCTGTAAGCCAGTTCTGTTTGATTCATGAGCAACCTTATCCAGTCAGTGGTGCTCTTCCTCCAGGAATTTAAGGAATTCTGGGAAAAAATTCCAAGAAGAAACCTTAGCTTCTCTCAGTTTACATATTCTGTCCTGCTCACCCTGTTGTTGTTTCAGAAATTTGTTTGGGGAAAAGCAGACACCACTACTATAAACTTTTGTGGGATTTCTACAGAGCTCTTTCATCCCTGTTCCTCTTTTCACTCTTAATACTTGATAAAGTTATATGCTCCACGTTTAGAGCTCTACAGTGTGGAGATTTCCACCTGAGATTATTGTCTAGGCTACCTTTATTGACATTTATAACATCTAATTCTTCTGCTTCTAATGACCTGAAGTAGCTCAGATGTCTGGTTTTTCCCCTCCTCACTGGTGGTCATAAGGGAACACTGTCACTAAGTCTTAGGTTTTATGCAAGATGAATGCCATCTGTAGAGAGTATTTTAGAATATTGACTATTCTTTCTTCCCCTGTACTGATTATATGTTTATGTCTCCCACTCCCACTTCTTATGTCTCCAATTCTTATTTCTAAACTATAGTCCCTCTGAGTACCTGTGAGTCTACCTCTTTAATACCTCATTTTCCCCCTCACAGTCTTCTTTGAGTTCTGCTGTGGTGGGTAACTCCACTATCCTGCTTGGAGTTGGGTAATTAGCTTCCAGAATGTACCTAAATTTGCAAGTTTTTGCACATTAACTCTGATTCATGGTTTGTTGTATGTCTCCACAAAACTAGAATGCTTCTCCAGGCTCTCCTTACTTGGTGTCACAACAAGTTTCTAGATCTTTGTGAGCCTTACCCTTTCTATCACATTAAATAGTATCTCTTAACCTTCCTTTTCAAGAACACTCTTAAACTACACTTGACCTGTATTCACAACACATTAAGCAAAATTTTAAACGCTAACCTTTGAGTAGTGTATGACATGTGCCCCAACTGTCCACTCGTCATTTTTTTAGACTCATAAATCATGGTAAGGCATGCATTCTCTGTCATGCATTCCTTAGAAAGATGTATAACCCTACCTGCAGTTTTCCTTCATTTCTCTCCCTTAAAATTTTGATATGATTCTTGACGTAGGGAAAGTGGATGGTGGGAGAAAAGGCAAAAGAAACACCCTTGACAGCACTTATCTCAAATATATATTTGGTACCTTTAGCAAAGATCTCACTGCTTCCCTGTTCTTAGATTCTTACTTCTAGTTCTTATGACAACCTTATACTGGGACCAGGCATTGTATATTTATTTCATCTTTCTGTGAAATCCAGCTGTTCCTTGATGGCCTTGGGGGTTGAACTAGATGATCTCCAGAGGTCCCTTCCAACCCTTACCATGTCATGATTCTGTGCTGTGACCAGCTCTGAATGCTTATAGAGGAATTCATCTCACCTAAGACTGACAATGGGGATATCTAGACCCAAACTGATCATTTTGCAATGCCTGCAATCAATGGGGAAAAATAAAAATTATTAATCTCATCAATTTTTGATATATGCATTTCAATGGAATGCATTGCAGTAGAATTTCTTATTTAAGTGGTCTATCTTTGATACATTTCTGTGTCTATCTATCTGAGCACAGGAGAAAATACTCTTAAGTTAGAGTCCTGAAACAGACAATTAAAATCACAAAGCATAGCGGGGAACAGTGTAGAAGTCCCACAAAGTGCTCAAATAACAGAGAAGAAGGTCACGCTTCCTGTAAAAGAATCAGTTCAAAGGACACTCCCAAGGGACAAAAATTAAATCATCTCTATTTAAGCTATTATATAATTTAGTTTGCAATCTATATTCTGAACTATGGCACTGAAAATCTGAAGTAGTTCAATAGCGTTGCAAGGAATTTAAGTAGGAGCTGTGTCTGGTTTACATGTCTGGCCTTATGCAGATAGATACATGACTGTCAGCAGTGTTGTAAGTTTTTATATATTTCCTTGATCTCAGTTACCAATTTGCATGTGTTGAGAAGCTGATCCCTCATATATAGAATAGAAGAAAATAAAAGCAAGCATATTCAGTGTTACTATATAGCAGCTTCACTATTTGTGGCAGCAAATGTGACATAAAACCTGATTTTCAGTTATTTGTCTCAGACATAAAAAAGTCACTTCAGTTTAAACATGGTTGCACCAGGTCTTTTCCTGAAGCTATTTCATTTTTTGTAAAATTTGAAAAGATAGTTGAGCTCATTTTAGTTATAAAAGTGTCAAGAGAAGTTGCTAGTGGTCTCAGAGAGTTGTACTCTCACAGCTAAAATATTTCAAGCCTTTAAGAGCTCCATTCAATTACAGATATTTTCTAGCTTCTGAAGAAAAGAATCTGTGGACATTTGCTCTATAACCTGACAGCTGACTCAGCAAGAAAGAAGCAATAAACAAAAGATTTGTAAGTTACAATTTATTGTATTTGTTTATTTCTACTAGGAATCTTTTGTAGCTGTAACTTAAACCAACATGCATCTCCACTATGGCTGGAAAATGTCATGGGAGCTACCAAGTTTTTGAAGGCACATTGTTACTTCTATTACTACCAAAGAGAAAGATTCCTTCCTACACAACTCATGTAGCACAACCTTGTATGACACAACAGTGCACCTGAATTTACTGATCACCTGTGCCCACAGTATCAGGTCTATTAGGTCAGGAGGAAGGATGGAAGTACTTGCTACAACTTGCTGCACACTACTTCATATGTCTCTCTGTTTCCTTTCACCATCAAAAAATACGCCCCTTCTTTTTATGAGATCTGTGGAGTTCGATGCATCCCATGGCATGTGACAGATTGAATTCCTCAGAGAAGTCTGTGATTGAGTCTGTGCCAGTATACTAGTAAATAAAATTACTTGCGCAAAGGTTCAAACAGTGTACCAGGATTTTCTATTGGTTAATTTGGATTATGTTCCCTGGCACCATTTTAAGTCTGTACCAACTTTTCCCTTATAGACAATGTACCTGTCACTTTTATTTAGTAATGTAGATGCAGTTTGAGTGCCACTCTAATGAGCACTAATTCTTATTCTGCATAACATAAGGAATAACATAAATACAGTTAAAGCTCTGGGTAAGGGAATAACATTTAAACCAGCTGTGAGAGGATTAACTACCATATTCAATGTTTTCCAAGACCATTCTTTTAAAAGTTATCTACAGTAATATTTAGGCAGAAAATCTCAGCCCAAAAGCAATAATTTTAAGCAGTTTCTTAGGAAAAAAAAAAAAAGAATATTTATTTAGTTATTGAATTGTGGTGCTAAAGATCAACCATTTATCCTGTTTCATAATCCAGGTGCTATTATAATTTGACGGTGATTTTAAACAGCTAAGAGATAAATTTGTCAAGTAAATTACCTACAATATATCTGAATTATTTTAAAAATTTTCAGGGTAAAACAAATAAAATTGTTTAAATAGTGCAGCATATAGGAAGTCATCAGTATGTTTGGTTCACAAATATTGTGTTCTGTCTTATATGGCTATTATTATAGTAGTTAAACAAAGGTGCCTAGAACTGTTTTCTGGCATGGAGATCAACTCGCACTAAATAACTTACACCCACACATCTTTGTCTCTAAGCAGGGTAGCCACAAACACCTGAGGGGAATAGTTCCTGTTCTGGGCTTATTCCTGAAATGTGTTCGGAATTACAGTAACAGCATGTCATTTAAAAGAAAAATATAATCTATGTACACATGGAACTAAATGAGCCTGAAAACAATTGTACACTGGTATTATATATTTGGTATAGCCAAACAGATCACTGAAGGAGGAGGTTGTCAAGGGCACAGTACCTACAACTTCCTCCTTAATGATTTAATGATGAGAAGGATTACAAAAGAATTGAGGAGTATATTATGGGATTTCAGCTGATTTAACTTCTTCCAAAAGTTGCGGCCCAATCATCAATGATGGTGAACACCTGGCATTTCTAATTCATCCTGCTAAATTAAGTTAACAACCAGAAATGCAAGAGTTCTAGAACTAGAAGGAGAAAAAGGGGAAGAAAACCCAGCTTTACTGTCTCTGGAATTGTTTAGAGCCTGAATTGAAAATAGGGACAGCAAAGGCAGAGCACATAGTTAATTTTAGATGTGGTGTGATTGCTAGAGTAAAGAAACAGCCATGAACCTGGACTTCACATTTTGTTTAGGAAATTTCAGTTAAATTTCATGGATATAAGAGTTAATAGTGCTCAAAGTAAAGATGAGACTTACCCAGAGATGTTCTTACCCAGATCTAGCCCAGACCTAGTCTGGCCTAGTCCATCTCCAGATGTAGTCCGGACTACTGCATCTAGCACTCTACTGCGTGTCTGCTGAAAGATGCTGTTTAGGAACAATAGACTAGTCTTAGCTTTCTGAGCTATTAATTCTGCTCTTAGAACATCCATATTTTATATATTTTAGTAGGTACCTTTCTGTTTGGATCAATATACTGGTTCAGCTCTTGCCCCCTTCTACATAAGGCATTTCAAAGGCCTTTTCATAACAGTTATTCATAAAATGGTCAGTATTCATGGGTTTGGATGAGCCTCTCTGTTGGTTCAGTAGTAGGCTAGCAAGCTGATAAGGAGGAACAATGCTGGGAACAGCCACATAGAAAGCAAAAGAACTGTGAAGAGATGCCTGTAGATAATGTGATACTTCTTGTACTGAAATCTTGCATGCCTTCCTAACTCCTCTCTGTGGGTTACTGTTGCTGAATAACAAGTCTATAAGCACATGACTTGCTTATGTTACTGAATGTTAGTTGTACTATTAGATTAATTGGTCTAAAATTCTAGACATGGAAATCAGAAATGAGAAAGATGTTGAATATATCTTTAAGGTGTATAAATTCAGAGATTTATATTAATTTAAAATACCTGGAAGAAATGAACAGTGCTGGTAAATACATAACAGATGCACCAATGTGCCTTGAGATGAATACATTATGGACAAAAAATCATATTTATTCCCATCACAATAACAGTTTGTTTGGATCACCTGCTCTTTCTGGTTGCACCTGTGGCTTGTTCATTTCGTTGGAACATGGGAAAATGCCAGAATCAATATAAGCTGTGAATTCTTGCTCCCTTGTGTGGGTGTTTCTTTTAGTTATTCCCCAAATATTTAGTGTGTACAGTCTTTAGGTGGAAAGAAATTAAAAAAAAAAAAAAAAAGAGGAAAAAAGGAGAAAGGCATTAGTGCAATATTAAGGCTTGAGAAAATAAAGTAGTGAAAAAAAGGGGAATTCTAACCTCCAGAGTAGTTTCTAAACTTTATCTCGATTATACTTTAAGCTTTTATACTTTAAACACATGGTGCTGAACAATTCATTTTTCTTTGAAATGAATAACAATTGAACATTTTATTATATTATTCTTATTATAGAGGAAACATATAAATACATTAATATTTTGTAGCTGCAAAAGCAGTACCTTTAAATTTCTTAAAAAATGTGGGTGTGTCTCCCATATGACTTTTGCCTATATGTAATTTCAATTTTTTTTCTACATAAACATGTAGCTTATAGTGTACAGCCGTTATTCACAAAGAGCTGCTGTCTCCTGTGCACAAAGCTTTACTGACTTCAGTATACAAAATTGAAGAAGAAATATCAATAAAACCTGTACTGTTTGTTGGACTGCCATGATAGGGAGTATAACAGTGTTTTACCTTTCAGAGAATCATCTCACAAAATTTAAGCTATGTTCTCTGGAAAAGCTATATTTTCACTCCTGAATTCTTGACTAGTGACTATTCTTTGAGTTCAGGGGAGATCTATCCTACCCGAAACAGCACACCAACATAAGACATTTAATGTAGGAGTGTCATCATCTGAGATTTTAGGTAAAGATAGTATAAGTAGTAGACAATTCTGCAGGGTGAAATGCCTCTGAAGTGCAGGGTGAAGTGTTGATTTGCACAACTGGAGTGCTGCACTGGATGACTATAAAATTCAGAAGGGATAGGCAAGGAAGGAAAGACAGTTAAGTTGCCCTGTGTGTTAGGGGGGGCTTTAATTGTCTTTGAAAAACATAATGGTGATGATAGGGTTGGGTGTTTATGGTAAGAACCAGGGGGAAGGCCAACAAGGGTGATATCAGGGTGGGAGTCTGTTGTAGATCACTCAACCAGGATCAAGAGACAGAAGAAATACTCTATAAGCAGCTGGAAGAACTCTCACAATCATTAGTCCTTATTCTCTGTGGGGAATTCAACTTACCTGAAGCCTTCTGGAAATAAAAAATAAAAGGGAGGAAACAGTCCAGGAGGTTCTTGGAGTGTGTGGAACATAGTTTCCTGACACAGCTGGTGAGTGAGCCAGCTAGGGAAAGCTCTCTGCTAGACCTGTTGTTTATGAACAGAGGACTTCTGAGTGATGTGAAGGTTGGAGATCATCTTGGGCACAGTGATCATGAAATGGTAGAGTTCTTGGGTGTGCAGGAGTAAGTAGAACTGCCACCTTGGACTTCTGGAGGGCAGACTTTGACCTGTTCAGAAGGGTGGTTGACCAAGTCCCTTGTGAGACAGTTCTGAAGAGCAAAGGAGTCCAGAAAGGCTGGACATTCCTCGAGAGATCTCTAAGGTGCACAAGCAGGCTGTCCTGATGTGCCATAAGATGAGCTCGTGTGGAAAAAGTCTGGCCTGGTTGAACAGAGAGGTTTGGCTGGAACTCGGAAAGAGAAGGAAAGTCTATGGCCTATGGAAGAAAAGGCAGCACACTCAGGAAGACTGCAAAGACTCCATGAGGCTGTGGAGGGAGAAAATTAAGAAGGCCAAAGCCCAACTAGAAATTAATATGACTACTGACATAAAAGACAATTAAAAATGCTTCTATAAATGCATTAATAACAAATGGAGGACTAAAGAGAATCTTCATCCTTTATTGGATGTGGGGGGAAACATAGTATCCAGAACTAAGGATAATGCTGAGGTACTTAATGCCTTCTTTGACTCAGTATTTAACAGCAAGGCCAGTTGTTCTCTGAGTGCCTAGACCTGAACTGGATGACAGGGATGGGGAGCAGAATGAAGCCCCCATAGTCCAAGTGGAAATAGTCATTGACTTACTCCACCACTTAGATAAACACAGAAGTCTATGGGTATGGACGATATCCACCCAAGGGTACTGAGGGAGCTGGTGAAGTTGTCAGTGAGCCACTTTCCATTATTTACCATCAGTCCTGGCTAATCAAGGAGGCCCCAGTTGACTGGAGGTTAGCAAATGTGATGCTCATGTACAAGACATGGTACGAGTTTGACCTTGGTGATAGGGAAGGCTGTGGAACAGAACGTCTTAAATGCCATTACGCAGCACATACAGGACATCAGGCCCAATCAGCATGGGTTTATGAAAGGCAGGTCCTGCTTGAATAATCAGATAAGGTAACCTGCTTAGTGGATAAGAGAAAGGCTGTGGGTATTGTCTACCTGGACTTTAGTAAAACTTTTGACACTGTTTCCCCATAGCATTCTCATGGAGAAACTGTCTGCTTATGGCTTGGATGGGTGTATTCTTTGGAAAAAAAATTGGCTGGATGGACAGGCCCAAAGACTTGTGGAAAATGTTAAATCCAGTTGGTGTCTGGTCACAAGTGGCATTCTCTAGGGCTCAGTGTTGGGGCCAGTTCTCTTATTTAATATCTTTTTCAATGATCTGGATGAAAGGATCAAGGGCACCCTCAGCAAGTTTGCAGAGGACACCAAGTTGGGTGGAAATATTGATCTGCTTGAAGGTAAGGGAGGCTTTATAGGGAGATATGGACAGGCTGGTTCGATGGTCTGATACCAATGGTATGAGGTGCTGGATCCGGCACTAGAGTCACAACAACCCCATGCAACATTACAGGCTTGGGGACAAGTGAATGGAAAGCTTCCTAGTACAAAAGGACCTGGGGTGTTGTTTGACATCTAGCTGTATATGAGCCAGTAATGTGCCCATGTGGCCAAGATGGCCAACAGCATCCTGGTTTGTATCAGAAATAGTGTGGCCTGCAGGACTATAGATATTATTTTAGCCCTGTATTCAGCACTGATGAGGCCGCATCTCCAATACTGTGTTCAGTTTTGGGCCCTTCACTACAAGAAGAATATTGAGGTGCTGGAATGTATCCAAGTAAGGGCAACAAAGCTGGTCAGGTGTCTAGAGCACAAGTTTTATGCGGATTGACTGAAGGAACTGGGGTTGTTTAGCCTGGAGAAAAGGAGGCTCAGGAGAAACTTTTTCAATCTCTACAGCTACCTGAAAGGACACTGTGGTGAGGGGGAAATCAGTCTTTTATCCCAAAATACAAATGATAGGACAAGAGGAAATGACCTCAAGTTGTGGCAGGGGAGGTTTAGGTTGGGTATTAGGAAAAAAGTCTCAGCAGAAGTGTTTATGAAGCACTGGAACAGGCTGCTCAGGGAAGTGGTGAAGTCACCATCCTTGCAGGGGTTTAAGAGATGTGTATAGGTATAGCACTGAGTGACATAGTTTAGTGGTGAGTTGGTAGTGCTGGTTTAACAGTTGGACTTACTGATCTTAAAGGTCTCTTCTAACCAAAATGATTCCATGTTTCTATGAGTCTTATCTCAATATAACAGGAGCCTACAGTGGCTATGGTTCCAATTTACTTCAATTAAGTTCCTAAAGTCAGTGAAGACTGAACCTAGCTTAAGGTTTCCAGACATCCTAAGACATATGTACAGATTAAGATGCAATATAATTCTTTGAGTTATAACTTATTTTGAGTTTTGTTTTACTGAATAATTGATAAGTGTTGTTACATTTTTTTTCTAGAGAATCTTAAAGTACCTGTAAAATATCCAAAGCTACTTAGGAAAAAAGAATAAAAAAATTATTTGTGAATAGTCATGTACAATATACTTTAAAAAGATAAATTATTTTAACAGATTTATTATAATATGTTTATATAATGTATTACAACCTATTTATCTATAGGAGATTTTTTTATTGAGGCATGCTGGGGGAGGAGAATTCATAGTTGTAACTGATCATTTCTGATGTTACTTTCATATTTCATGTTAGAATTGCTTTTTAATAAATTTACACCTGAAAAGTGATTTTCAGACTTATGTTTTAAGTTATAGGTGTTTGAAATGTACAGTGCATTAAGGAACTCAGGAACTTCGTTGTTGTGTGATGATGTCTGAGTTCATAACAACATCAAATGTGAAAATGTTCAGGTGAAGAACCATGATAATCAGTATTTTATGCCAACCTTGTCAGAGCTTTATTCCCAAATTCATGACAGACAGAGATGACTCTGATCTGTTAAAATGAGGGTTCAGCTAGTGCATAAAGATTCTACCCTTCTATATAACAAACATCAACAGTGTTGCACTAATGTTTTCAAACAGTGGACTGTATCCAAATACATCACTCTGACACATTTTCTTTTATATATGACATTCTTTTAAAGCAGAAGAACACAATTCTTACTGATTAGAATAGACAGAATGCCTGAAATGGAACCTGAATCACTGGAACTGTTTGTATCTGGTATTACTGAACAAAAGAAACATATTATTTACTTTGTAAAATGCATGGATTTGTGCCCTATAAAGATATCTGCTATCAGAAAGCTCTTAAGGAAATAAGCTTAGTTTCCTGTGCTGATATACTTTGCTGTCTGAATAAATAGGGAAAGGGGATAGCGGTCCTTGTGATTTCCTCTTTGAGTGATACTGAACTTAATGTTCAGAGGAACTGTTAAAAGACTGCTGATGATACAGCACCATTCATTCACTAGGAATGCTATTGTGGTAGTGTGAATCCAAACCAAATCTTCCAACCAGAAAAACTACATAGACCTATTTACACCAGTGACATGATAGAGTCCGAATATGGACATAGAGTATAACCCTCTTTTGCAAGAGCCCCTTAGAGATTTACTAGTTTCTGAAAACTTTTCCTCAGATGTGCTACTCCTCTAAAATGTTACTGTTTTCTAAAAAACTGTGGGTCATTAGTTGACAGTAATATTCTTCAATATAAGATTTTCAGTTGTGTTCAAAGGCCAAGGCATTACAGCCCCAAAAACCCCATGAGTTGTTACACATCTTCTTTCAAATAATTTAAAAAGTTTTTGACCTTGATCAAAACCAACAACTGGGGAAAAGAAAAAAAAAGTGTAGATAAAACCTAACACTGGAAAACAGAATATATAAATACACAGACAAAATTAAGTTGAACAAAAACATAGCTAAAATTTAGGATTAACCAGAATATGAATTTGCAAGTTGTTTAAAATTCTTGGCAATTTAAATTAGAATCATAGAATCACAGAAATCATAGAAATGTCTGGGTTGGAAGGGACCTCTAGAGGTCATCTAGTACAAGCCCCTGCTCAGAGCAGGGACATCTTCAACTAGAGCAGGTTGCTCAGAGCCTTGTCAAGCCCCAAATTGAATGTCTCCAGGGATGGGGCCTCAACCACC
>JANHFX010023239.1:0-30146 GCA_027560015.1 Chloroceryle amazona | reverse complement strand
TCCATGTCCTTCCTGTGCTGAGGACTCCAGAGCTGGATGCAGTATTCCAGGTGAGGTCTCACCAGAGCAGAGTAGAGTGGTAGAATCACCTCTCTTGATCTGCTGGCCACACTTCTTTTGCTGCAGCCCAGGATGTGATTTGCCTTCAGGGCTGCAGGCACACACTGTCTGCTCATGTCCAGCTTCTTGTCTACCAGCACCCCCAAGTCCTTTTCTGCAGGGTTGCTCTCTATCATTTCCTCCCCCAGCTTGTATTGATAGTTGGGATTGTTCTGGCCCAGGTGCAGGACCTTGCACATGCACTTGTTGAACCTCATGAGGCTCACCTGGGCCCACCTTTCCGATTGTCTAGGATTATTATTATAAGTAAAATCCCACCATTTTGTTTATTTTTTTATGTTTAAAAGAAGAAATAATTTTTCTCTGCTCTCACTAGATATCAGTTCAAGCTGTCCAATTTTGCTGTTCAAATTAACATGACTCTATGTAAAATCCTAAAGTTAAGATGGATTTTGGTGAGTCAAAATTAAGGAGGAATTATTTCCTGATCAGAGTTATCTCCTGCATTCTTGCTATTGTTCACTAATGATATTCCAGAAGAAGTGCATGATTTTTAATCCTTCACAATAATCCCAAATTTAATTGCTTTTAACTGGCAGAAAAGCCAGTTTGACTGGATTTTTTTCAAATGTCTCTTAATTAACCTAGTATGCAGAGTATAGAGGCAGCTCAACACCTGCTGAGCCTTGCTTTAAATGGTAGATTATGAGTTACTGAGTAACAATTCCCTATATTGCATTTTTCAGACTTATTATCTTTCTCTTATTGTCATAAATCTTTTTTTTTTGTTGGCTAATGCAGAATCTAAAAATTTATAAATCAAATTTACAACGAGGGAGAAGTTACTTTTTACAGAAAGTCCTATACTGCAGATTGTTCTTTGATAATATAAAAAGGTGGGATGCATTTAAATAATTTGCTCATATCATTAGAAAGACTACATTCTAAGGGTAGTGTACCTACAGGGTCATCTGTGTTAACTGTTTTTTAGTTACTTAATATTGTGACTTATAGTCATATTCATTTTTTTTCCAGAATACTCCGACTTCCATAGTAAAGTGCCTAATAATTCTCATAACTACAGTGTTTAATGAATCTTAGGACATTCTGCATATAACTTTACATAATCCATCCTGAGTTATTTTGGCAGGCAACTTTCTTAGAAGTAATTCTGTATTTACTACATAGCTGTTTCATGAGGTTTCCAAGAAAGAGTTATAAGCTTGACTGAATCATGACCTCTAGAATTTTATTGCCTATCTTTTCAGCTGTTTTAACTGGTACTTACCCCACAGGGGTGGACATTAAAAGGCAGATGCTTGTTTATTCTTTTTTTCTTACTTTCCTTGGCTTGGAAACTTCAAAGATAGTAGCAGAAAAGCAATTCATACAGAATAATGTGACAAATGCCATGTTGAATTTCTGATTTCTCTTCCCTTATTTCAGTCCATGAATGATATATTTTGAATTATGCAGATGGGTTATTGGACTCCAAAACAAACTGGTAGTTTAATTATGAGGATAGCAA
This sequence comes from Chloroceryle amazona, assembly GCA_027560015.1. Classification (NCBI taxonomy): domain Eukaryota; kingdom Metazoa; phylum Chordata; class Aves; order Coraciiformes; family Cerylidae; genus Chloroceryle; species Chloroceryle amazona. Next base: position 28,558 of record JANHFX010023239.1, on the reverse strand, counting down.
TAGGTACGATAGATAGTTACATTATGATTCTTTCCCCCTAAGCCCCTCACAGAATTTCCAGTTTTACAAAGAAAATAAAATTAGTGGGATATGACTGCCTGTTTTTGTGCTGTTAATTTGCAACTATTGTTCATCTCAAGCAAGTACAGAAATACATAGGAGAGGGCTTTATGTCTTATAAAAAATATTTGTAGATTCTACATTTTTTAAAAGCTTTTTCCATTATGTTCTATGCACTGTTCAAAGGGAAATAATGTAATGGTTTTCATTTCGTTTTTTTAGTGGGGTTTTTTTTTAGTTTTTTTTTTTTAGTTTTTTTTTAGTTTGGTTGTTTTGTTTGTTTGTTTGTTTTGTTTTCCCATAGCTATATGCTTTAAGACTGCTAATTACTTCCAGGCATATCAGAAATCATAGAAAATATTTATCAGATGAATACTTTTTACAATTTATGATGTCAAATTCAATGGAAACATTATAATGTAGAAAAACATAACACTGATCTATCCTGAATATTTTAAGATGGCAACAATATCACCACAATTTGTCCACTGCATTGCTTTATATTAGAATATTGAGCATTGACATATTTGACATTTTCTGCTTTTTAAAGTGAGTGGAATCACTAGTACTCCTCTAGCCACCAGTGGGACTGCAACAGCTATTAAGAACCTGACAAGTACAAGTTAGGTGTTATGCCTTAGCTTATTGATTACTTGTTAATTTTAAATGGTTTAAACCATTTTAAACTATTTGATATTCAACAATAAAATTCTGACACATTGAAGTGTCTAAAGTTAACTTCAGAGGTAAACCTCATTAAAATTACAGTGATCTACAGTATCTCCTCCTCTTTACATACTTTACATAGCTTTTAATTATCCCTTTTCCACAACTGCATTCAGAAACACACCTATAGGGCTCTGGATGCTAATCTTACTGTATTTGAATGGACAGCAAGATATTGGTTTATATGTTTCTTTGCATTCAGAAATTTAAGACATTTAATTCATTTATAAATTTGGAATAAAAAAATAACTGCAGACTTCGAAGAGAAGTGCTGAGACCTCATAAAATAGTAAATAATGCCCTCCATTGTAATTTTGTTTCAGAGAAGCTTAAATAGAATTTAAAAGGTAATGCATCTGCACGTAGTTAGTGGTGAATTATATTGAATTTATATATATGAATATATATATGAATTATGAATCCCTCCAGATTCATCTGCCTATGCTGAGTAGATGCTTGACGCAATTGCCCGCAGAGAACACCTAGTATTATTAAAGATGCCTGACACTTTGTATTGCCAAGCACTGTAAAGAAACCTTAACATGAATGTGAACCAGGTGTTTACTTTCCTGTTGATACAGATGCAGAAAATAGGGAGCATTTTGTTTTCTAAAGGTACACTGTTCCCATCCTTTTCAAGATTTAGCGTGATCTGATTCTAGCATATTTGGCAAAACTGCGAAATGTAGGAAGAATCCATCAAAACCAGGCATTCTGAGATCAGCAGAAATCTGTGCACATTGTATTTACCACAAATGAGTAAAACACTCTTTCCTCTGCCTAATAAAACTAAAATATTTACCAGTTGTTTTCCTGGTGGAATAAGAAGCTCATTTTAAACCCCATGAAGAATGAAAGAGAAACTAGAATTTAAATTACCTAACAAAATCTCTTTACAAGTTCTATCTGCTCTATATTATACACCTGATGCATAGTCAAAAAATCAGTGAACAAGGCTGCAGTTGTTATCTTGCAAATATATAATACAAGCCCCAAAGTTACAAAAGGGAAAGTGCCATTTCAAATGTTCATGTTTGCTCCTCTTAGTTTTATCTCGGGAATAATTCCAATACATAGTAGAAGCCAGAAGGAAAAGAAAAATATCAACAAAACTTGTACAAGACAGTGTAATATAAAATAGAATACATGAAAGAGCTTCTGATCACCCTATGCAGCACCCAGGTTAATATCTCTAACAGCTGTCCTGATCTCTGTTGTTGAAGCTTTTAACTAATTTTAATGAAATAGAATCTTTGGTGTACCAGGATGCATATGACTGGTATATGAATAAAAGAAATAAACAACAGAGACTGGCATATGGTTGAAGGCACACGCATCATGCGATTTTTGTAATAACAATTTTTTAATCTATTTTAACATTAATGAGCAGTAAAAGACCTTAAAACTGAAATAGAATTGTCTCACTGGACTTGAAACTTTGACTGTTTATGAAGGTTCTTTCTTTCTATAATTTTTTTCCACGGCACAAGTATATTAAAAAAAAAAATCAAATAAAATAACAAAACCAAAAAAAGCCCACACCACTTTAGGTCTTAACTGTCATATGTACAATCTGTAATGTTTAAATGGACCCCGTGGATTTTGGTCCAAAACCAAACCAATCAGTTACAAGGTATTTTTCTTTTCTGTTAGATGTTCTCCTGCTATATTTGTATAAATGTAACCATGCTGTCCGTCTTTTAACTTTCACTCAATTAATTATGCTCCCAGACCCCCGCTGATGGACAAAAATGAGACTTCATCTGCAAATAGCTTCAGCAGTTTACAGCTTATTAAATGCCAAAATCTAGTTAAGACGGTTTGAGAATTCTCATGTCAGGCATTTCAACATGCCAGTTTTAACACAAAACTCTTATTAAAAGGAAAAAAAGTGAGCCCACTACCCCAAGACAGGGTGAAGAATTGCAATAGAATAAAGGTAATGGACAGATAAGAATTTTCTATAAATTATGTCCTTAGCATATGTTGCACAGCCTGAGTATGTTTTAATTGGTTTCCCTAATACTGAAAAACACTGGAAAAGACTATCAGTTGACAGCAAAATGGTGCCTGCAAACTGCAAACAGCCTTGGTCTACTGTATCACCTTTTATATTTTTTATGAAAGTTTGAACAAAGCATGAAATAAGGAGATTACATACTAAAGCATTCTTAAAAAATAACTTTTCTATGTCTTTTTTTGACAGGTTTTACATTTTCCATCAAGCATCTGGCGTTTTCATTTTTCAGTGCATAGTGTTCTGGTATACTTTATACCATGCTGGGCTGATTCTTGATTTAAGACAGAAACAGAGAAGCAATATGTTATAGAGGAAAACTGAATTTGCCATGTTCCAAAATAAATTCAATATATAGTTTCATGCTATAGCCTTGACCAGATCACTTAACCTGCTTAGACTTTAAGCAATCTCTCTTTAAAACCAAGATCTAATCAAAATATAAATGTTATGTCTGAATGTCATCTCATCTTGAATGAATTATGAAAACAGTGCTAACAAAATTTCTCTTCAATATTACAAGCTACATTTAATTGTTTCCGTTGATTTTTGTTGTTAGCTTATAAACATTCCTTTAGCTGTCTGTTAGTGAAATACATATAAAGCTGTCAGTCAAAAAAAAAGCACAAAACCAAAACCAGACACAAACTTTAAAATATGTCACTTGCAAACAATATAATTTTTTTCTTTGTTGTTGTTCTTTTTTTGAGGGGAAAGAATAATGTCGAAGATAAAATAGTATTTTTTTTTTAAATGTATTTTTTTTCCTAAAAATTTCTGACTTATTATCTGGGTCATTGTAACATATTTTGTCATTTTTGTTGTCTCATGTTATAAACTAAAGTGACTGAGATGAACATGGCATGACAATTCATGACAGAAATGTCAGGAATTAAGATAAATAAACATAACTCATGTCCACTGATATAGCAATTCCCAGATATCTTATAAAATGCATGCATTTTTTCATGTTTAATGTAATGGACAAATATTACAGTGTATAATATTGCATCAGTTTCCCATATTAATATTATGATTAATTTCTGAATATTTATTTCAAAGTAGTATACACTGATGATCTCATCATGTAGAAGTATAGTAAAATTTGGTGATCTACACTAAGAGACGCGTTCCTCAACAAGCAGACCCAAAACTTTTGCTGTTTCACGTTGAATGTCCCTTGAACACCTGTTGCCTGTAGTTCAAATTACCACTGTTTTGGTGAGAAAGTATCAGCCTTCTCCTTTGCATCTTTAAGCAGACCCCTCTCACAGTCAGAATAGAGGACACACATTAAAGATGTTCCTGTTTTGCATGATTCTATTGTTCCTAAACTGCCCCACAGTGTTTAAAAACTCAGAAAAGTAGACATGGAGGACTGTCAATCTTCCATTATAATGTATCTCCTTTATTACATGTCTCAAAGCTGTTGTTTGTTTTTTTTGTTGCTAGCTTCTTTTAGGTATAATGGTGGAAGCAGGTACTAAGAACATTTTTTGAGAGATAGGAATGGCCCTATAGCTGACCTGTTGGAGAGTAGTTGACCATCACTGCTTTTAAACACTATAGAAAAATAAAGGTACAGAAATAATTGCAGGAGAAGTGGTTAAAAGAGACATTGAGTCTAACATGACTAGTAGAGTATCTTCAGGCAACACAATAAAAGACTGGACTCAGGATGTAATTAAGAGTGACAGAAAAAGAGTGGGGGGTCGTGGTAGTGGTGCAGAGGGCTCAGGAGGAAAGATAAAGTGGTCATTTTCCTGACATCTGTGTTAATTCACAAGTGGCATATAAAGGAAAACTATGCACTTCTACATTTAAGTGTTTTAGCTTCATGGTGGACAGTATGCCCTGGAGATCAAAGTCTTGTCCTCCATTCTGGATAGTGACATTGTGTTCTGCTGCATTCATTCCACCTCTTTTTCATACCATTTCTAGGTATGATATGGTAGGTTATGCTCTGCCAATCAGTGTGACAATTAATGCCAGTTACAGAGTTATATTTTGTGAGGTAAATATTCCTGAAGCCTATGGATGGCAGAAAGTACTTGAGGGCAGCACTGGAAATATTAGCACGTTTCGCGTAGTTTAAAAATAGGACTATCTTGTATGTTTGTGAACCCGTTTTTCGAACATTTTCAAGGAGACCATGATTTCTGATTAAGTTGCTTTGGGTTTTGACCAAATTTTCAATCAGAATAATAGTTATGAACTAGATTCATTGAGGCCCAGAAAAATAAATTAACATTGAAATATTAAAAATATTTTTCTCTTTCCAGACACTGATGCCCGGTAGTAATTTCTGTCAGATAAAGTGAAGTATTCTGTCAAGGGTGAAATGTAATAGGATTGAGGTAACTCTCAAGTTGGGAAAGCAGGAATTACAAATCAAGATATAATAAAGGGAGTTGATTTTTTTTAAAAAAAATAAAAACTCCAAAGAAATATCGGCAATTTGCAATAGCACATTGCAATTTATATCATGAGATTTTATGTATGAGATTATGTGATGCAAGTGCAAGCCTTGAGTCAAACTAGGAGATTTTCTCTATGTCATTCTACTTAATTACTGTGTGGAATATGACATATCAGATTTCATACCATAAATATAATTTCCTTTATCCTACTCATTATTATTTGGATTTATGAAATAAATTGGGAATAGGTGTTGTGGTGTTTTTCTGTCTGTCAAAGATCATATGGATTCTCCATTTTCCCAGGAATATTTTTTATTTACTTTACACAGGGAGTACCAGAAGTATTTTGGTTGGTGTGTCTGAATTAATTTTTGCATAGTTTGCTACTGCAGGAACAAAATATGTGAATTTTATTTTAGCTTTGATATTTTTTCTTCTATAGTGACAAATGGATCTTACATATAACACTAGATGGAATCAGATAAAGAGAAAACTTTTATTTAACTGTAGAGAAAGGACAATAGGATTTAGTCCATAATGATTTTTTTAAGCAATTTTCATTATTTTGAGGATCATGTAAGCCCTAGAATACAGTAACTGCATGTTATGAAAAAATCTATTAATCATAAAAAGATTTTTCTCACTTGGATTTCAGTAAGGCACAGCACCATAGAATTCTGTAAACCTGGAAAATGTTTCCACCTGTAGCATGAATGTTAGAAACTTGATTGTTATTACAAAAGCAGCAAAGTTAAGAGTAACACATGCTGTATTGCTGTTAAAAATTCTCCAAATGCTCTTTCTTTAGTGATCTGACTATAATTTATTCAAAGCAGAGATATATGCCTCATTAGTTGTAGAGGTGTTGGCACTTGCTGCTTTATAGCCAGAAAGAAATAATAGACTATAAAGAACAAGAATGTGTAAAGGAATGAAAACCAGTAATCAAATGTTTATACTCAAACACAAACCACAATAAAGATACACATCCACCTGTTTTTAAACATATGTGTGTACAGTCTTTATGTAGAAAGCCTCCAGAATGGGGATATGTCTATTTTCAAATGTTCATGTTTCATTAAAATGTTAGATATCATGAGGATATAAGATATAAACAGATGCCAATTTTAGATTTTGAATAACAGAACTCATTAACCATTCTGTGAATACTGTAGTCTGGGACCGACAATGAGGAACTGAAACTGTTCAGACATTTATTATTCAGTATGCTTTCAAAAAGGGCATCTTCCTTTTATAAATTATTATAAATTCACTACCTAACTGTATTCTGATTCTACCTTCTTTAGTGTAGAAGTGGTTAAAACACATTCTTAGGCACTGAATGAGTCTTTTCATCACCTTTAATTTGTTGGCATATAAAAAGACTAACTAAACCCTATAGAAATCTTGATAGCCAGAACTGATGATATTGGGTTTTACTTAAATTTTGAACTAATAGAAGACTAATCAAGAAGGGGCCCCATATTAAAAGGAATGTACAAATACAAATATATTGTTGTTTCCACTATGAGATGCATGCAGTGGAGAGGTAATACAGAACAAAACAAGGAGGAAGAGGAAAGGGGAAGGGGAAGAGGAAACAAAGGCAAACTTGAAATGAAGGTGAAGGCAAAGGTAGGAAAAGAAGCATCATAGAAAAGTAGTTGGTAGAATTCAGGGAAGAAAAGGTATGAGGAGGAGAAAGACAAACTAATTACAAAGAAAAGAATGGGAAAAGTTTTAGGCAAAATGCTACTTAGCAAAGAGTATAGAAAATATGGTAAAATTATTGTAATACTCTGAGACAAGGGTTTGTGTACCTGAGCTTTAAACAATATAGTGTAGTAGGGTGTCCTGGTTTGAGGGGCATCTTATGTGTAGTTCATCTGACCTATGTTAGAGTAGACTCCTTGGTAAAAATGTATACAAGAAAATACCAATTGCCCCACCAGTTACCCTACTGAACCAACATGGGGTTTTTTTCTGAAAACCAGACCTTTTTTTCAACTCTATCTCATAAACAAGCTTTTTAATTCAGACCTGTTAAATTGCTCAGCAGAACCCTGGACTGAAGGTCTCAAAATGTTATTCATATATGTTCACAGGATCATAGGATCATAGAATCATAGAACATATTGGGTTGGAAGGGACCTCTAAAGGTCAGCTAGTCCAACCCCTCTGCAATAAGCAGGGACATCTCCAACTAGGTCAGGCAGCTCAGAGCCTCATCAAGCTTGGCCTTGAATGTCTCCAGAGATGGGCCCTCCACCACCTCTCTGGGCAACCTATTCTAGTGATCTATCACCCTCATATTAATTACATTTACTAGTACCCACAAGTCTTTTTCCAAAGGACTGCTCTCAAACATGTCCTCTCCTAGCCTATATTGATAATGCTGGTTGCCCCTGCCCAGGTGCAGGACCCTGTGTTTGGCCTTGTTAAACCTTATGAGGTTAACCTGAGCCCACCTTTCCAGCCTGTCCAGGTCCCTCTGGATGGCATCCCACCCCTCCAGCATATCAACTGCACCACCCAGCTTAGTACCGTCATCAAACTTGCTGAGGGTGCACTCAGTGCCCCTGTCTATGTAATTAATGAAGATATTAAAGAACACTGGTCCCAGTAAAGACCCTTGAGGGGCACCACTTATCACGTTTTCCCATCTAGACATTGAGCCATTGACCACTAATCTCTGGGTGCAACCATCCAGACAATTTCTTATCCACTGAACAGTCCACCCATCAAACCAATATTTCTCCAACTTAGAAATGAGGATGTATTGGGGGAAAACACCTAGGTATTCATCCTAGTTCTCCTCAGAAATGCGTTTGTGGTTTAATGCTCTTAGTCATTTGCAAATAAGCCTGCAGGAAAATACAGTTCAGGATTCTATACGTCTAGAATTTCTTCACTAAGTGGTCCTGTATTAGAGTTGTAGATGTGTAATACCAGATTGCAGATGCTTTCTCAGAAAACCAGGAACAAGCAAAAAATTGCATCATTTTTTAGTTCCAACTAACTCCTTCCCACTCTACAACTTTTAATGTATCATGAGTGATATATCTGAAACCCCTGGCTTTGGACATTAGGCTATGCCTGAGATTTTTTCAGAGTCAAGTCCTCTTTGGATTTTAGTATAAGTCACCAGTTTTGACAGCTTCAAAAACTCTAGGATAAAATCTCTCAGATAGACTTCACTGGTGAATTTTGTACTTTTTCTTATTCTGCTGAAATGTAACTGGTTGAGCATATGTATTCCAAAGGCAGCAGATGTTTTAAGAGTCACATTTTTAATCCCTCTTGCCCATGGTTCTCACTTCAAATTATCTAAAAATTAGAAGCATACAATTCACAACATCCAACTTCAGCTGTCTGAAAGTAAATCAAGTAAATCTGAAAGTATAAAATAGTCTCTTTGGATACTCAGTGGAATCTACAGCTTGTAAGTCAGAACATTCTGAAATAAAAGTGTAAAATACTCTGATTTTTCCCTCTGGTGGCACTCAGTTCTTTTCATTGTTGTTTAAAAGTCAGAGTATAGGAGGTTAAGTATGACACTTAGTCCTGATACTTAATTTTTAGAAATTAATCCCATCTGTAATTCTGTATCTGCAAATGCTGTTATTGTAATTGAGTATTATTTTAAACACATTCTGCATGGATAAAAAGATCAGATGAGCAAGACAGCAGATAATCACATAATGCAGAGCTGAAGAGAGTATCATTTGGTTTCAGGTTAACAAATACTTTTTTTTTTCTTTTTATTATTTCCAAACAGTCTTTTATATTTTCTCTGATCTTCTTACTTGCCTGTTAAATACTAAGATGGCTTCAGAGGTATATGACACTTGCAGTTGTAAAAAAGCCTAGTGAAGCATACATGAATGCAAATACTCATCTTAGTGACACTAATAATGGAATAAAATGCTAGTGAAGCCAAAAATATATAACAGAATTTTATAATACACTTTGATTTTACATATGAGCATTTAAGGATAGAGTGTATAATGAATGTACTGAATGCTTTACCTTTAAAATTTTTCTAGTTTTGTAATCTTAATGTTTCAGCTACTGATATCTGAAATAGTGCTGGCTGCTCCATGTTCTACCAAGCTTTCAATTAAAAATTTCATCATAACATTAAAGAATAGTACTAGAATCAAAAGTGATTTTTTTTTTCTTGTTTGTGTTTTGTTGTTGGTTTTGTTTTGTCTTGTTTTGGTTTGGTTTATTTTGTTAGGTTTGGTTTTTTTTTTTTCTTTTGTTAAGTTTCTGTAAAAAAATTATTTCTGAGCCACTCTGTAACATGCCAGCAGTGTGCCCAGGTGGCCAAAAAGGCCAACAGCATCCTGGCCTGTATCAGGAATAGTGTAGTCAGCAGGAGCAGGAAGGCCATCGTTCCTCTGTATTCAGCTTTGGTGAGGTTGCACCGCGAATACTGTGTCCAGTTTTGGGCCTCTCTTTACAAGAAGGATGTTGAGTTGCTGGAGACAGTACAGAGCTGGGCTACTAAGCTGCTAAAGGATTTGGAGCATGTCTCTTATGAGGAAAGTTTGAAGGATCTGGGGCTGGTTAGCCTCAAGAAGAGAAGGCTAAGGGAAGACCTTATTGCTCCTTATTGCTTACGGTGGGAGTTGATCTGTTCTTCCTAGTGACAAGCAATAGAACAAGAGGAAATGGCCTGAAGTTGAACCACAGGAGGTTCAGGCTGAATACTAGGAAGAATTAATTTAGTGAAAGGGTTATCAGGCATTCGAATAGCCTACCCAAGGAGGTGGTGAAGTCACCATCTTTGAAGGTGTTTAAGAGAGGGGTAGATGTTGTTCTTAGGGACATGGTTTAGAGGTTTTGATAGGGCTAGGAATAAAGTTGGATTTGAAGATCTTGAAGGTCTCTTCCAGCTAGAAAGATTCTATGATTCTATGATTCTATCTGTGGGTAATAACAGAGTATTGACACTTACTTTTGCTTTCAGAAGTACAAGAATTTGAACATTATTATTATTATATATTTAATTGTAGTGATTTTAGTGTATAAAAATGGATCAAGGGGGACTCTGAAAGAGGAATGTTCCTCACTACTTCAGATGATGATAACTCACAGAACACTAGCCAGGTTTAGTGACTGTTTTCATCCTTCCTGTGTTGTCGATGTCTATTCAATGGCAGAGAAGTGAATCTCCAGTATTCTTTCTAGAACCCGCCCCTAAGGTAAAGTCCTCTATGTTTGATCAAACATGTTTGAACAGCATGAGCTAGTACTTTCCATGTTATTAATTAACATCAGGATCCCCTAAAACACAAATGCCTTCATATGATACTTCTTTCTTTGGTAGTTACACAACTAATTGAAACATTAAACTTGAACAAGCTCACTGAACTGAATAATAACTAAATAAAATTAGTGAAAGCATGCCTAGGGCGACGTGTAGCTTCTTACATCTGTTTTAGCTTTCTGCTCAACTCTTTCTCTGAAAAGTATGTGACCAAGAAAGTCCTAACAAAATCATATTTACAATCTACCATAAAATAAAGACTCATAAGACAGGTTTTCTACAGTAAGATATTTGTTTGTTTGTTTGTTTGTTTTTCCACGGTGTTATCTTTTTTCAATGCCCTTCCCTGACATTTATTATTGTCTAGTTACTGAGAATCTGTCAGAATTTGCAGCTGTCCTGTTCTGCGCATGTAGAATATCTCCCACTTTAAAACATACACACCTCCACTTAGTAAAGGAGCTGCTGTGACATTATAATGTACCTAGGCTAAGAAATTGTTTACCTAAGAAGGTAAGTAATCATCAGGCAGTTATCGTACTAAGTTGTTACACTTAACTGCAGCTCCAAATACACTGATTTTACGTTTTAAGAGCTAGCATAGATAAATGATGATCTGGGGAAAAAAAAAAAAAAAAAAGATAATATGAAAGATAATTTTTTAACTAACAAGGGAAAATGGTAACCTTGATTTTATAACTGAACCTAAACTAATGCTTAGGAAATAACCAGAGTTCAGTTGGATTTCAACATCCATTAGGTTCAGATGTTTCAGTAAAACTGGAGTCCAAAGATTAACCTAGTCCTTACTTACTAATTTATTTTTCTTCATAGCCGGTGACTTCCAAATGCAGAACATATCCTAGAGGTGGTAGCTTTCAATCTTGGAGACCCAGTCATGATTAGTTGGGGATTGCTTAGAAAACAGACCTCAACTAGAAGTTTTGGAGTCTGGAGATGTTAGGAAAAAGGTGAGTTTGGGAGACAGTAGACTACTAAACATGGTCAAAATAAATGTATCTGACAATGTTGGAGGCAATAAAATAGGTCAAACAAAGCTGATAAAGTTTTACATAGGTTCAGTGGGAGATGTCACTGTGGCAAAATAACAGTTTTAAACCAGACACCTCCATAACAGAATATTTGGAGATGAAGAATCTTTTTAAATCTAGTCTTTAAAATAAAATATAATACATAAATAAAACGTAATACAAAATTAGATATAATCAAATTGAAATCAAGTATTTGAAGTCAGAATAACTATATATAGTATCATAGAATGTTTTGTGTCATAGAATGTTTAAAGGTCATCTAGTCCAACCTCCTCTGAAATGATCAGGGACATTTTTAACTAGATCAGGTTGTTCAGAGCCCTGTCCACCCTGACCTTGAATGTTTCCAGGAATGGGGCATCTATCACTTCTCTGGACAACCTAGGCCAGTGTTTCACAACTCTGACTGCAGAGATTTCTTCTGTGTATCTAGTCTAAATAGACCCTCCTATAGTTTAAAATCATTATTCCATGCCCGGTCATAATAGGCCTTGCTAAAAAGATTGTCCCTGTCTTTCTTAAAGGCCCCCTTTAAGCACTAAAAGGCCTTCAAAAAGGTCTCCCCTGAGCCTTCTCTTCTCCAGGCTGAACAACCCCAGCTCTCTCAGCCTTTCATCATAGAAGAGGTGTTCCAGCCCTCTGATTGCTTTTGTGGCCCTCCTCTGGAACTGCTCCAATAGGTCCATGTCCTTCTTGTGCTGAGTGCTCCAGAGATGGACACAGTACTCCAGGTGAGGTCTCACTAGAACAGAGTAGAGGGACAGAATCACTTTCCTTGACCTGCTGACCATACTTCTTTTGATGAAGCCCAGCATATGATTTGCCTTCTGGGCTGCAAGCGCACATTGCTATCTCATGTCCATCTTTTCTTCCACCAGTATCTTTTCTTCAGGGCTGTTCTTAATGTTGTTGCATGTGCATTCCAGGGGTATTAAATAATTTCTCTACCTTATATTTCTGTTGGGTTTGATTTTGCCTACAGTAGTAAAGAAATATAATAATAGAAATAATAGTAGAAAAATATTATTTCCTCATGACTTATTTTATTGCACCATGACACCAAAATGAACAGTAAAGGCAGATGATATTCTGTATTCATCATTTATAAACTCTTACAGCAATATTCCACTATAAATTAAACTGCAGTGGAAGTCATCAGGGCTCTGAATACATCATGCTATGCAGGAATCTCTTGATGGCGGGAATCACTTGATAGAATGAGATAATTCTTATGGAGAACAGAAAGAAGTGGACTACTTTTCCCGAATTTTTATTTGTGTTGTTGTTGTCCTTTTCCATAAGTGCTTTTTTGTCATATATGAAAATTCCTTGAGCTTCAATGCTCCAGGAGCTTGTTTCATTTATCATTTTAATACTCGTTTCACAGCAACATCAAAAGCTTTTATCCTGGTAGATTTAAAAATTTTATTTTTCTAACCATTTGTTTTCCTATTGGTTAAGATATGTTAAATTTAGAACTACTATATTTTAATTAGAAAAAAGTAGTATCTTTGAACTGGAGATACAGAATGCCCTTATTCTACTTACTTTCATCACAAATTGTAGTTATTCAAGAACACATAATTAGCTTGTTTTAATCTTATCATTTTCAGAGGCATACTACAGTAATTGGCTTTCTTTCCTCTCCTTTTTAATTAGAAGATTGCTAAAGGATCAATGGAGAATACATTTTTCTCTTCTGCAGCATCAATTAGGGTGACCCTGGGTGTAAATTTATTGATTTTTCTTATTAGAACATTATCACCAGTTATTCACAGCATGGTGTTTATTAATTAGTAAGGAAAATAAAGATTCATTTTTGAAAAATCTTCCTTTTAAGTTCCCTACCTAGCACATTCATAGCTATATGAGGTCTTCTAATTGTATTCTGCCTTTATGAACTACCATGTAGTATTTCATTCCCTATTCTGTTTGTTTTTCTTATCATCCTGATAAAAGTTATAGAATAATGTCAACTATGGTTCTGAGCTATAGAAATTGTCCATTTGGACTACTGACTTGCAGAAGCTGTAAAAAGCTGTCTGCATTTTATGCTCATGATGGCTACTTTATTCTGAAAGGCAAAGAACAGGATGAAATGGAAAGGTAAAACCAAAACCATTTAAAAAAAAAAAAAGAAGAAAAGGAGGAAACAGGTACTTACTGAGTTATCTCCTATGCTTTCCAGGATAACTTCCTAGTTATCCTTTCAGGAGGCATACCAGGTAGAGAGATGTAAACAAGCTTTTAATTTAATAATCTTGCTAATCAGAATTATACAGGGCTGAGGGAGGAGAAAGGAAAAAATCAGTAGATTATGATTTTTTTTTTCATTGATCTTTTCCTATGAAATTGATACCTCCTTAGCATTTCAGTTTTTGAACTGAATTAATTATCCCAGCTGAGACTTATATTTTGGCTTTGGATGAGGGGAGTTGTCACCTTAGTCCAGATACATTAGTTAGTGGATAAATGGAAGCAGATGTAATATTTAAACTAACATACATTTATTTTTTTCCTATGGAGTACATACTAATAATAGATTAAGATGTGTGAACAGCATTTGTATTAAAGTTCAATACCACTGTTAAATTAAATGTCCTGTTAAGTTAATGTTAAGTTAAAACATTAATGTCCTGTTAAGTTAAAACAATTTTTTTTAACAAAACACAATATGTTCAGAATATTTATCGGTTTATATAAATTGTAACAAAGAAATTCTTGCTGGATTCAGGAGGTTGGATTCAAGACCACAAAAAACTATTCTCATTGGTCAGGCCCTGTGTTTCAATTTTCATATATAGTAAGAACAATAATTTGTAAAAGAAGAAATTAATAATATTTTGAATGGGATACAAATAAAATCTAGGGATCCAACAATTTACCAACAGCTACAGAATTTTTTTTTTGGGTATAGGATATATCACAATTAATATATAGCCTTTAGCTAGGTCTTTTTTATAATATGAACTCTGCCTACTGTGTTTGACTAGGAACAGTTAATTCCATTTGAAAAAATCATGTTGAGCTAATACAAGTGTTCTTCATTATGACCTACCTGTAAGGACTGCTTGCAACCACAATACAATGCTGCTTGTCTACAATGAATGCTACACTAGTCCCTATGAGGCTTTCACCTTAATATCATTTAGACATAAGATCTTTAGATTGTAGTTGTATTTCCAAGGGCTGTAGACAAATATGACTCTAAAATGCTGGCAGAAAGAGTTACACTGAGTGCACTGAAGAGAATTACCTTAAATTCTGGAACACGAAATGAGACAGGGTTATACTAGAAATGCAGGATGCTCTATTTGCTTCAGATTAAGAAATGGGAATGTTTTAATTTGAAAAATTAGGAAATCAGTTGTTAAAATAAATGAAAATATAACCAAAAATACTAAACCAGAAGATAATGTGAATAAAATAGTTTCATTTTCAATAATATAGCATAAACCACAGTATAAACAATATTTCATATATAACAGCAAATTGATCTTCTGTTGAATAATTGTATTTGAAACCCAGTTAAACATAATTTTTGCAAGTGAGATTTAATGAAGATAAAAATCAGTCTTTAAATAGAAACATAAGATCTTAACATTCAGCAGGAGCAGGAGACTGCTGTAATAAATTAGCATTCCCTTTATCAAGTCCTGAGATTGTAATTCAGTACTGAAGGCAGTTTATGGTATGAGCAGACCTTCTGATGGAATCAAATTCCATATATTACTGGGCACGTTAACATTAGGGTTACCATTGTCTATGCATTTTCCACATTCTGTTTTGCTAGGTTTACTAATCAGAATGAGTTGCTTGTGCAGAGCTCTGAGGGTCAATGTTGGCCATATTCTACTACATATTTCATTACCAACGTTATTGATTCTTGAAGTAGATTTTTATTTTTATCTTCTATTTAAATACATTAATATTATTGATGATTATGTGAAAAGCAAAATGTAGATGTTGTTTTCCCAAATAGTTTTATTCATGCAACATGGTCAGTAGAGAGAACATTAAAATCTCCATTAACCTCAGCAGTTTTAGTATTGATGTTTTCATAGGACATAACTGTAGATGTTGATTCACAAAGTACAAAGCTTCTTACTCTTAGTCTAGTAAATAACATATTAAAAATGTATTACAAACTGTTCCTGGACAATACTTTTTCTGAAACTGCTACATCAACATGAAAAGATGACATGTTTTATAAATCTATTTATTAGGAATAAAGATCTAGAAATACTGTTTTCTAAACTGTATTTGAAAAACATAGCATAAACTGTAACCAAAGTCTCACTTTAATATTTGCGTGGTCTACATGTTTAAAATTTGTATTATTAGATTCTTTATTTTGAGTAAGCATAGAAAGGTCTTGAAGTTACTGTAAATGCATCAGTCCTCTGACAAATCTCACTGACATCAAAGTATGAATATCCAGGAAGAATCTTCAGATTTAGAATCTTCGTGGTTAGGAGAGACCTTTAAGATCAAGTCCAGCCATTAACCTGCATTATCAAGTCACCACTCAACCATGACCCTCAGAACTACACATATATGTCTTTTAAATCCCTCAAGGGATGGTGACTTCACCACTTTCCTGGACAGTCTGTTCCAGTGCCTCACAATCTCTTCAGTGCATAAATTTTCCTGATAGACAGAAAACCTCCCCTGGCATCACTTAAACTGTTTCCCCTTGTCCAATTCCTTCTTACGTGAGAGATTGACTCCCCCACCTCACTACAACCTCCCTTCAGGTAGTTGTAGAGAGCGATAAGTCTCCACTCAGCCTCCTTTTCTTCAGGGGGACAATCCCTTCACTAGTCCTGCTAGCCACACTATTCTGATACAAGCCAGGATGCTGTTGGTCACCAGGGCACACTACTGGCTCATATTCAGCCAGCTTTCAACTATTACCCCCAGATTTTTTTCCCACTGGACAGCTTTCTATTCACACTCCCCCAAGCCTGTAACATTGCATAAGGTTGTTGTTACTGAAGTGCAAGACCAAGCATTTGGACTTGTTGAACCTTGTACTACTGGCCTCAGTCCATCAATGCAGACTGTCAAAAATTCCTCTGTAGACCCTCCCTACACTCAAACAGATCAACACTCTAGCCTGACAAGAAAGAGGGGGTCTGCGAGATAGCTGGTAAGAGACTATTTACAAGGGCATATAGCAATAGGACGCAGGACAATGGTTTTAAACTAGAGAAGGGTAGATCTAGATTTGACATTAAGAAGTTCTTTACTATGAGGGTGGTGGAGCACCAGAACAGGTTGCCTAGGGAGGTGGTGGATGCCCCACCCCTGGAAACATTCAAGGACAGTCTTGAGGGTGCTCTGAGCAACCTGATCTAGTTGAGGATGTCCCTGCTTACTGCAGGGGGGTTGGGGTAGATGACCTTTAAAGGTCCATCCCAACCCAGTGAATTCTATGATTCTAATGGTGTCATCTGCAAACTTACCAAGAGTGTACTTGATCCCTTTCATACAGATCATTGATAAAGATATTAAAGAGAACTGGCCCCAGTAGTGAGCCCCGGGGAACACCATTTGTCAACAACTGCCAGCTGGACTTAACTCACAACTCTTTGGGCATTACTCTCATCCACTAAGCAGGTCACCTGTCATAGAAGGAAATCTGTTTATTCAGCCAGGACCTGCCTTTCATAAATCCATGTTGACTGCGCCTGAGCACCTGATTGGCAATTCCAGCCTTCAAAGACAATTAAGAATGGAATTAATTTTTTTTATTATTATTTTATTAAGGAAGTGTTTTATTCTTATTCCTGTATTAAAGCAAAAGCATCACTAAAGTAAATATTGTCTTCTTCCTATGTATGCTGCAACAACACAATATTTGGTAGAATATACTGTGGTATATAAAACACTTCTATTCAGGAATATCAATTGTTATAGTAGTTTGGTAGTTTTACCAAACACACAGGATTCTAGAAATCCAAGAATACATGTGGATATTGAATGTATTACTCTTATTTCTTTACATATGATATGAAGAATATTCTGGAAGGCAGGAAAATATGAAAACAAAAGTTGCTTCATTTGATCATTGTACTTGGAAATAGAGCTGTACTATTTTGTGTGTGTGTGTGCAGTAAGTTACTGCAATTAATGCTTTTCTAAAGATAACTGGAGTGTAGATTATGCTTATAAGCATACAGCACTTCTCAACAGCTTCCTCAAACTTGAAACAAGGAAGGTCCTAAAATCAATATTAATAAACTAAAAATACAGATATTCTGCAAAAGGAGATAATTAAAAAAAAAATAAAAAAAAGTTTAAAAATTTGAGTTGTCTTGAAGAGAGTATTCTTTAAAAAACCCAAGCAGCTATAATATAGAAATATAATACTCTTTTTCATCTACAAATTGCACTTCTTTATGTCGAATCCCTCTGAATGTAAGAATGTCACACATACTATGAAGCAAAAGACAAGACAAGTAAATCTGTGATGAATCATTTTGTGGACAAACAGATTTACTAGACATAATTATGAAGGTTTTCACTTATTAACTCTCCATTTGAGAATGGCAGATTACTATAGAACAATTAAAAAAAAATATCAAAGGTACACAGGCACTTAACTCATTATTGTCAGCAACAGTAAGAGGTTTAAATATCTGTAAGAATCTGGGCTCTAGAGGTAAGTTTCTATGAGATCTAGAAAAAGATTTCTAGAAAGAAACTTAATTCCTCTGATACTATTCACATTGGATTGTGCTTAGGAAAAACTGATGGTATTTTGCTCTTTCTTAAATACATTTTCCCCAAGGTCCTTTCCCAGCCAATTGGGCCTTTGGGCAAAATTCCCAGTCTTCCTGCGTATTGGGGGTAGTTTGTCCCTGAGATCCCAACATGTTCTTTTGAAATCAATTAGCTCACCTCATTGTCTTTCTCCTCCCTCACAACACTTTCCCCAACATTTTCCAAGCACTTGTTTAAAGAATTTGAAGTCTGTTCTTTTTTATAGAGACCTAACCCTGGTGCTTATCTTCCCAGTTCTTACTTAAGAAAGATAGATCAGCTAACAGCCAGCGCAACTCTGATTGCCGTCACTGCATATTATTTATCACAGCAACTTCCCTGTCTGTGAGCCGCAGGTCAGAAGGAACCTTATTCCTGTTTGGCTCCTCTAGTAATTGCATTGGGAAGTTATCACCCACACAGTTCAGAAGAGCAGCTTTGAACATTTGGCTGCTATAGTTTACAACATAAAATAATTTAATTGTGAGAGTAACCTCATAGACAGAAAATGAATCCTTCTGGACACATTTATTTTAACAGTCTACTAAGCTAGTATGGTTTAAGAGCAACTAGTTCTGATTTTAGAACAAAAGTAACTTCACTCAAAACTTTAAAAATCTCTAAATTTTCTTTCCCTCCTGAAAAGCAGTCTAATGAAGGGCTAGATACATATACTGTCCCTGAAGGATTATTGGCACTTAGGTAAGGAAAAGTTTTTTTCTGCTAAGTTCCTAGAAAAACAATTTATTATAAAAAGAGTTCCTAATTTTACTGGTGCCATCAGATGTTATAAAATGGTAAACATCAAAATATTTTCACTATTTAACATAGTGATAGTTTTGCATTTTTGAATATAAATCGAGGAAATGTGCTAGATTTGTATTTTTATAAAGTCTGTTATAAATTAAATAACTGAAAAAAAAAGTTTATGAATACAATGGTAATGTCTAACACTTCTGAAAAAAAAATTCAAGAGCAATTAATCCTAGGTAAATGATCACTCTTGAACTGCTGCCAAGGTCAGCTCCAGTTTGGATTATCTACTGTACATGTACCTGTAATTCACTGAAGCCTCATATAGGGGTTGCTCTAACATACAGACTTCTCAGAAAAGGATGATTGGTCTTAAATCAGAGGTCTTTGATCTCAAGAGTTCATTTATGCATTGTTAAATTGTACTCTTACCAGGGGTACATTTTGTGATTGAGAAACACTATTTGTTGTGTTTTCCATTAAATATTGAATAATAATTGTTATGTAAGATTTTTTTTTTAAATGTACTGTCTGTATAGATATCTGGAATACTGGGAAAAAAGAAGGTGTAGGGAAGGAGAAACATTGAAAACCTTCAGACTTCACATTCAGGACAGAGGAGTTTATACAGCTGATTTCCAGCACATTGAGGGTTTGTTTGCTGTTTGGTCTTTCCTGAACACATTCAAATCCAAGTGGAGATGGAAGAAAGAAGAGTAACAAAGGGTACCTTTCCCTGTAGCTTGCAAATATTGTGAATATTGGAGTCATAGTTCTACCTGAATTCCTACACTGACCCCAAGGCAAACCTTCCAGATACATCTTTGCCCATATTTATACTACTGACATACTGTCCTCACCAGAAGGCAACAAAAAAAATACATGCTGCCATCCTGGGTTCAAAAGTACTCAAGCAAAATGCTTGTGCTTCCTGAAAAGTTATCAAGGGTTGACTCCAGAAGCAAGTTCATACTTCTGGTCTGCTAAACTGGGAAGCCCTAGCAACAGTCAGTGGGAAATGAGAGGCATAACAGTATTTCTGGAATCTTACCACATTTGAAAAATAACTACTTTAAAATGATATTATTCCATCTATAATCCACATGAAAAGGAATAGTGGACTTTAAAAAGAAGTTAATGATTTAAAAGAAAGTGTAATTTCATGGTATGAAATAACATCAAGGCTGTTCCTTTTCAAAGATACTTCTTTATTCCTTAATAATTATTAAAAGACACTTTGGGATTTACACTAGCATACCTGTTATCTTTAAAAGTTACCTTTATACATTAAAAAGATTGAGAGTGAGATGATCCATACATATATAATATTTTAGCAATATTTTATCAAAAGTAAATAAATTTAGGGGAGTTGTTCATGGTTTGTGTTCCTTTTCACATCCTGTTAGTCACAGTATTATCAGTAATAAAACAGAAATTGTGGTTTTAGAGAAGAAATTGTTTTGTGTGAAATACTGCTCTGATAATTGCCTGTTCTTTTTCTTTTGACAAGATGAATGCACTCAGTTCGTATGGGTAGTGACATTCCCAGAAAAATAGTGAGAATTGATTGCTTTATTATGGAGAATGTAGGGAATCTTTCCTTATTTTCCTGCCAAAAGAAAAGTTGGTAAGTCTTCATATTGCTGTCCTTTGGGTATATCAAGACCTTGTATAAATGAACAAAAAGGAGTTAAATTAATGTAATGAATAAACTGAAGGTAATCACTGAGTTAATGAGTTAGTTGTGGATCAATTGTCTAAATACAGTTAAACCATTTAAACCGGATCTGAATTTAGCCTATTTTGTTCAAACAAATCTTAGAAACAAATTGAATCCAGAACAAGCAAACAAACAAAACTAAGACTTGTAATAAATAAATGAATGAATTTGATGGTAATAGATATCTATGGCAAAGACCATGTCTTTTTTCCTTAATAATTATCTTCTTGGTATTAATTTATTTTTTTTTAATTAGGCTTATTTATTTTCTGTCTCTGTACTCTACAAACTATCATTTCCAGAATGAATCTACTTGAATTGATCCAGGATGTCTCTGAACTTAGTTAAAGCATTCATTTGAAAAACAAGGGAGTAAAACCTTGTCTTTTAACCAATCAAAGTGTTCCTTTGACTTTTAACCATCTAAAGCAAATGTTTAAAGTAGGATATATGTTGGAGGAAAATAACGAAAAAGAACTACAGAAACTGAGGGACAAAGGACTAAAACAATTTATGAATACGTGCAAGAGTTTTTCCTTCTCCAAGCAACTCTCACAATATTTAAATATGCCTTTCAGCATTAGCAGCAGACTAATTCCAATATCATAATTTATTAACCAGATCTTTTGTTCTATGTAGTAATACACTGTGTTTCCATGCTGTGTACTTTTTATCCTGTGACCTAATTTGCGTAAAAGGAAACTCTTATAACTCCCTTGTTGTAATGAATAAAATGTTAATGAAGAACTACAGAGAAATCCCCTTTGCATTAGTTCCTTATTCCCAGGAACATCATCATAAATTTGTTTCCCTGGTTCTGACAATGGTAGTGATGTTCAAGCTGTGGAGAAGCAATAGTTACACTAAATGGTTCTGATGGAAAAGTTAAAGATATTCACTGTCATCAGGGATGGACTATAGGAAGTTATTTTTTTGGAAGAGGAACCTGATGGATTTGGCCGCAATCCAATTTTTTTTTCTTACTTATTATCTGCATTGATAACTGCACCATGAGATGCCTTTTCAGAAAATGTAAATTAAAAAAAGACTTGTGAAGAAAGGGTCTTTTATTTAGTACATGAGAAAATGTAGATTAATGCACTTCTCCACTGCATATTGGTTATATTCAGTAATTTCTGGAAATGATATCATTGTATAAATATAAATTTCAAAGAATATAAATCATGTATTTGCAGTGATTATGAAGTACTTGTTAGTAACTGTATCATATTTACTTCATTAGACATTACCCATTGCTGTTTGCCTTTACAAACTTTAAGATTAGTTTGAATGTTAAATCATATAGGATGATGGTATTCTACTTAAACAATTCAACTTTATTTAGAAATAAAAACTGAACTAGTTATAAATTGTATTTTGACTGTCAATATTTATCCAGAACTTTGAAAATACAAATGTTCATTATAAATTGTAGTAATTCATGACGTTATTGTCTGACAGTTCTGGATGAGCTTCAGACAGCTCTTTCAAACTGAGACTTACTTCAGTGCTGAGGCACTCATATCTGTAATTGACAGAGAATTTGGCATTTACCCTTCCCTGTAGATTAACAAACTCATTTTAGCACCAAAGGGTTCTTTCTTTAGAAAGATCTGACCTACGGATCATATCACTTGCATAATCATAAAAATACATTTGCTATTGTCTCACCACATTTTAAGAATGTCTAATTTAGAAACAATCATTCTTTCTTTTTTCCAAGATGAAAAATTATGAGCATTAAGATTAAAAGTTCAGACAGATAAAAAAGCTTCTGTGAGAAAAAATGTGTATATACCTCTATTAACTGTTGTACAGTAGCATTTCACGTACCTGGTCTTTGTGTTAGATGAGAAGTACTTAAAACATAGTAAGTACAGTAAGTGACAAAATGGATCAGCTTGCATGAGGCTGTTTGTCTACTGTTACTCCCAGTACAGCACGACTTCAGTGGGGCATGGATTTGCTTACTCAGCACAAGTGATTGGTCCTGTTCTTCTATCTGTGTTGACTGTCTCTCTTCAGGAAAAATGATAGGACATTTTCAGCTTTTACTCCATATACCCTTTTGTTCATGAATCTCTCTTTTCAATATGTGAGAATCAAACACATATCATATCAGACTTTTAAAATACAATTATATTTAAAATTTATAGTGAATTAAATATTAAAATAAGCATATTATTGTTATACTGTCATGAAGTTTTCTTTTAACTGCATATGCTTATAGAGGCAAATTATATTCCATGTTTTCTCTCACCTTTCTTACAAATTCCTTCCTCATATTGGAATCATAAGTATAAAACATAGCTAATACATGAAAATGTGTAAGAAAGAATTCTCTTAATCTGCTTCTGAAATCCAAACACACTTGTTGATTCATAAAAAGCCTGTGTTGGGTAAGACAAGTGTTCATCACACCAGCAAAGGAAAGGGTATATCACAGCAATGATACATATCCAAAACCTGTTTGTCATGTCATGCCATCCCTCCTAGAGCTCCTTAGAGATACCCTAAATAAAAGTGCTTACACTGTCTGGACTGATACGTTAAGAAAGATATTCAGTCTTAGCTAGTGATTTACACTGAGGTCAGCAAAAGTTGTAGAACAAAGCTCCAAATGCAAAAATGGATTGAGGCTTCATTTAAGTAAAAATTGCAGTATTAGGGCCTTAACTAACTTCTTTTTTTTTATTTTTTTATTTTATTTTTCTTTTTTTTTTTATTTTTATCCTAAAGACCCCAGCACTTTGAAAAACACTTCAGAAGTCTCCTGGGTTTCCTGTCATGCTTCAGTTTATTCCTTGTTGATCCTGAGAGTTCAACATCTTGACCTCATAAGTTGTTTCTTCTCTTTGTGTCATAACTGGTTTGATAATATCATCACATGAGTTTGGTTTCTACAAAATGGATCCGGAATTTCTACATTATTTATGATGTACAATAAGAGAGGGAAATCAATCTTTTATCAGTAAGGGTAATTTTTGTGTTCCAATGCATTCTTCAAAATTTGCAACACAGCACAGACTGGTAGTTTATGGTGGTTTAAGTACATATGGATTAAGTCTTCCAGAGTGTTTTTTACTATCCATATTAATCCAAGTTTGTTTGAGAGAGAGAGAGCAGAGAAATATCACTAATGTGTTTACTTCTTGAGGCCTGATCTTGCTGGCATCAGTTGTGCAAGCGAAAGTTGAGATTGGCCATTAGGAAAAGGTTCTTCACTGAGAGGGTGGTTTGTCACGGAACAGGCTCCCCAGGGAAGTGGTCATGTCACCAAGCCTGTCAGAATTCAAGGAGTGTCTGAATGATGTTCTTAGTCATATGATTTAGTTTTATGTAGTCCTGCAAGGAGCAGGGTATTGGACTCAATGATCCTTCTAAGTCCCTTCTCACTTGAGATACTCTGCGATTCTTCAATGTAGCTGGAAAAAGTAATACTGAATTAATATAAATTTCCTTGCATCAGTGTTACTGTTGTAAAATAACTGAGAAGATGACACAGAGTAAATCAGTAGTATTTTATTTTTAAAAAGAAAAAATAAATTAGTTAATTTTCTTCATTTGAATTAGCTAGAATAAACCCTCCATAGTCTGGGACTTGACCTCCTTTGTGTTCGCTGGTGTGAGTACTGTCTGTATGCCTTACAGGGATAGAGATGTATCTTCTAGTTAAAGGAAACCCAAATATTTTAAAAATATATAAATTACAACAGCATAAATTTATGTCATATTAACTACTACGAAATTACACAGACATATTGTGCAAGTTGGTAGTTTTTTTATCTATTCTGAATTGACAAAAAAAGGTCATCATTATAGATATTTAAGATGACAAATAAGAGGAAATTATTATTAATAAGGAGTTATCAAATGGCATGGAAGATACAGCAAAGGATTAGAATTGATATCTTTGTTATTGTGGTCTTCTTTTGTCCTTATTGGCACCAAACCATATAAACCCATTTTTATAAATGCAATTTTTTCTGAAAATCAGTTGGTGCTTTACTTCCATCTGACACTACTGGAAAACTTTATGTTGTCTGATGGCTTAAAAACTTTGCCTAAATTTCAAAATAGCCTTGTGTGGTGGGTTGACCCTGGCTGGATGTCTGATGCCACTAAGCTGCTCTATTACTTACCCTCCTCAGCTGGACAGGAGAAAGAGTAATATAATGCAAGGCTCGTGAGTCAAGATAAAGCTAGGTAGATATCACTCACCATTTACTGTTATGGGTAAAACAGACTCAATTTCAGGGAAATTAATTTGATTCATTGCCAATTGAATCAGAGTAGGGTGATGATAAATAAAATCAAATCATGAAACACTTTCCCCCCACCACTTGCTTCTTTTTGGGCTCAGTTTCAGTCTCAATTTTCTCTACCTCCTTTCCCCTCCAAGTGGCACAAGAAATGGATATTGTTATTTCATTGCATGTCATTTCTGCTGCTCCTTCCTTCTCTCTCTCTTCCCCTGCTGCAGCATGAGATACTTCCATCGGAAGACAGGTCTTCATGAACTTTTCCAGGGTGAGTCATTCCCATGGGCTGAAGTTCCATGTGGGCCCTTTCCATGAGGTTTAGTCCTTTAGGAATAGACTGCTTCAGCATGGGTCACTCAAAAGATCCCAAGTCCTGACAGCAAACCTGCTCCAGCACGGATTTTCCATCAGTTCACATCCTTCTTTGTTCATCCACCTGCTCCAGTGTGGGGTCCTCCATGGGACTGCAGGTGGGTGTCTGCTCCACCATTAACTTCCATGGGCTGTAGGGGAACAGCCAGCCTCACCATGGTCTGCACTACAGGCTGTAGGGGAATCTCTGCTCCAGTGCCTGGCACACTTCCTCCCCCTCCTTCTTCACTGACCTTGGTGTCTGCAGAGTTGTTTCCTTATGTATTCTCACTTCTCTCTTTGGCTGCTATTGCACAGTTGTGCATTATCTCCTTCTTAAATATATAGAGATATATATTCTATATATCTCATATATATGAGAGATATAACAGAGGTACTTCTACCATTGCTCATGGGCTCAGCCTTGACCAGTGGCGGCTCCAGTCTGGAATCAGCTGGAACCAGCTCTGTTGGACATAGGGGAGGCTTCTAGCAGTTTTTCACAGAAGCTACCTCTGTAGCCCCCTGCTACTAAAATTTTGCTGCTCAAACCCAATACACCTTGTTTAAAATACATGCATATTCACTAATTCTTGTGACAACAATGGGTTTTATCTTAAACATCCTCCCCACATTTTTTGTGTTAATTTCTATTAGCTTGCATATATAACATTAATATATTTTTTTTTCTCTATTCAAATTATTAGACTACACATGCAAAATTCAGTATTTTTTTGTAGTAGGGCTTTAGATAGGCCAATAATAATTCAGTTGGTTTGTTTTTGAAGAAAGTGAGTTAAATAAGTACACCAGAAGAATCCTCACTAATATCAAATGAATAAATTAATATCTATCTTCATTGGAAAACTTTTCTTGGTGCATCCTGAGTTTAGTTATTAAACCAAGGTCTCTATGGCTCTGTCTCCAGCATTAAAAGTATCTCCTTCAAGAAATAAACCATCATGTTTAGACTAAGGGTTCAGGGCTAATCCACTCTAGACTGGATTTGGTATGCCCACATTGAACACTCCTTAACCCACAGTGTATATATCTTTATTATTTCGTGGGTTTTTTGGGGGGGGGAGGAGGGGAGAGTTTTTCAGCCCAAAGCACATGGATGTTAGGGTTATGTCATAGTCAACAAGTTTAATGCTTTAAAAAGGTAATATTGAAGACATCACATGTCTCAGGAACAAATATGAGAGCATATAGAGTGCTTGGTAACGCTGCTATGACAGCAATGAAGAAGTATATATAACATGATATGAGTTAAATTTCATGGTCTTTTTCTGTAACAGTTCCACAAAATAGCCTCTAGAGTGAGTTGAAAGTATCTTAGATCTGTACTGTCCAGACTCTCATCTCTTTTTGAGACAAGCTAGCTATTTTATGCCAAGCTATAAAGAATGCATTTTGTGATGTAGGTAAGCTTTATCAGCTGATGAACTTACTGCTTATAGCAGTCATTTTTGCTCTTAGTCTCTAAGTACCTTGAAATCTTCCATTCCATTTCTATTACTTCAATCTGATTTGTCATTTTTTTTCCTGCCACATGATATTCTGATTCTATATAAGCAGTATTTCCCAGCTATATACCATTGGCACATTCCATTAGGAAGCTCTTAGTTTATATTAAATGTATGTCAAAGTATATGCCAGTTTATCTGCAGCCTGGTACTTTAAAAACTCAGTCTCATCACAGGAAGGGTGTTCACCATTGCTGCTGGTTCAAATGCTGTGCTGACTCCTCTAGTATTTCTGGCTTGAAAGTATGATGGAGCCTCACAAGGACATTTACTTATCTGGAATGTGTCCAGGTAGATTTGGAACAATTACATACCCACCTTCAATATCATCAGTTAATCCTTTAACTTCACATTGCACATCACTGACATTTCTGTAAGATGAGGTAATGCATTTGTCTTTGTACCATACATTAAGTTCTAAGTCATGTTCTCTGCAAAGTGACCACCTTTTTTTTTTTTTTTGACTTTTTTTTGTGTTTTATTATACAATGGTGGGGGGTTTTGGTTGGTTGGTTTTGATGTTTTTGTTTGGTTTTGTTTTTTTTCCATAGGATTGAATCAGTTTGCCTTTTAGCAATTCTTTTAATCCTTTCATATATTGATCTCTGAAAAGTTTCATTCTTCATTAGCAGTTCTGTTTTATACTCTTTGTAAGCTGTCCAAGAGCCCTTGAATTTTCTTTTGCAGATGGTTTATCATCCATTTATATCTAAAAGCCTTCACTGCAATCTTTTTTGAATGTGTTGGAGTCATCTCCACTTTTAAGTGTTTTACTGTTTTGTCTGATTTATTTTTGGAAATTAGAATATTAATTACAGCTCTTCATTTTTTCACTCGTCTTACTTTGGCAAAACTAATACCTGACTAAACATGTGTATAAGATTTTATGGATAGTTTCTCTGTAATGTTCTACTACAAGTTTGAAGTAACTGCATCTATTGTTTTAGTGATTATGTACTGAAGAAATCTTGTCTATCTTCTCCAGATTATCTGAACCCTACTATTGTTCATAGTATATATTTTAGTTCTTTCTTCAGAGTTTCACTGTTCATTATACCATTAACATTTACAACTACCTCAACATCCTTACCTTTATTGCTCCCTGACATGGGCAGAGAAGATTTTTTATAGCTGTGCTTAAGTTCTGCCTAATATTTCACCAACTCTTTAGTTTCACTATAGCCAAGATAGTTCTGTGCTGTTCATTTTGCTGAAATAACAGGTAAATAACAAATACAGGAAAGAAAATGAAATTAATGTGATCAGTAAAGCTAATATTTATTATGTTTAGCACTTGTAAATTTTATTCCTCTGCCTGAAAATGTATCTTGTCAATTTTACATTAGTATGAAATTCTTTGATACATTTTATGTGAAAGAAAATGTAAAAAATGTAAAAAATGTAGTCAGGTGAAGTCCCTAGTGATTGGAAGAAGGGACAAGTTACACCTATATTCAAAAAGGGTAGAAAGGAGGACCCTGGCAACTAATGACCTCTCAGCCTCACCGCTGTGCCTGGGAAGATCATGAAGCAGATTCTCCTAGAAGGCCGGATAAGGCACATGGAGGACAGGGAGGTGATCAAGGACAGCCAGCATGGCTTCACTAAGGGGAAATCCTGCCTGACAA
>JANHFX010023238.1:0-21135 GCA_027560015.1 Chloroceryle amazona | reverse complement strand
TTGACAGAGCCCTGCTGTCCTGGAGATGGCTGAACACCTGCCTGCCTGTTGGAAGCAGTGAATGAATTCCTTGTTTTGCTTTGTGTGGGTGGCTTTTGCTTTAGCTATTGAACTGCCATTATCTCAACCCACAAGTTTTCTCACTCTTACCCTTCCGAATCTCTCCCTCATCTTAGCGGGGGGGGAGCGAGTGAGTGGCTGTGGGATGCTGACTTGCCACCTAGGGTTAAACCACAACATAAGGCTAGTGTTGGCATGTTTTGTTTGGTTGGTGTTTTTTTCTTTTTTCCTTTTTTTTTTCTTTTTATTAAAAAAACAACAAACCAAAAAACAAAACACAAAAAGGGAAATAAATAAAAATAAAATAAACAACCCTCACATCTGTTTCCTGGAATGGTGTCATTGCTTGCAAAGAATGTACAAAAACTGCCAAGAATTCCTTCAGACAGTTGTGAAATTGAGTCATTGCACAGTGAGGATTTTTGTATTTTTTGTATTTTTTTCCTTTCTTTCTAGTGTCAAACTGCCTTTTTTCTTACATCCCAGTAAGATGGTAGTTGGAACAGTTGATGGGTTGTTACACATTATTCTGTCTGCGCTGACCTTTGTTTTTACCTTTTAACTAGGTATTTGGTATAAAGGCAGCAGAAATACCTTGCATAAGAAAGCTTCTGCTTTGTTTTTCTTTCTTGCCCTCCAGTGAACCTTTGCCTTTGTGGCACTGTATGCTGTCACAGGTGTGTCTCAAGTTGGAGATTTGATTGCCAAAGTAAACACTTTTTATTTATGACAACTATATCTTGCTTAAATCATTTTGTAGACTGTTCTAACATGGAGGATTGCTTATGTACCTGTGGTGTCCTGCTGCTCTTGTATGAGTGGAGGTGTTAAGAGAAAGGAAAGTGTTACAGCACAGTATGTGTCTCTGGAGAGAATCTCATATTGTGCCTGTGATGCTTCCATGCTGCAGGTGTGGTGCCATGATAAGCAGTCAAAAGCTGGATGTCTGCCAAAAGGAGAGGTCTTGCCTTCTGCTTGTCTCCACAGCATTTTTTTCACAGGATTTGGGCTTGCTGATTTGGTGGAAGACTTCTTTGTGTTTCTTTTTGTGATGAATCTGTTTCTGATCTGATGTAGGGGAGAACATGGTGTGTGTAGCTGAGGGATGAGGCAATCTGGGACCACCTGTTTTGTTTGTGGCCTAGAGAATATTTTAAGACTTCTTGTATTTACTTCACATTACATACTACTTTTTTGGTGCTCATAATAGTAGAATGGAGCATGGGAGTCACTGGAGCCTAAAATCTGTTTGTGCAAATAATTCGGTGTGGCTAAAAGTTTCAAAACCATGTTTTGATTGTTTTGAATAAGAAGGGGCTTTTTTTTTTCACTATGTAAATCTGCAGAATCTTTACATCTGGCAGACTGAAAGTATGCCACATTGAAGAAGTCGTCTTTCTGTATCTGAAGTGAGATGTTGTTTGGGTATACAGTTTACTGTTGTTCTGACTGCATTAACCCTAACAGCCCTTTTTTTTTTCTGCTTTTTTTTTTTTTTTTCAGCCAGGGTTAAAAGAAGTGGTAGAATCCTGTCGAGGAAGAAACCTCTTCTTTTCCACCAGTATTGATGATGCCATTAGAGAAGCTGATCTTGTATTTATTTCTGTAAGTTCAGGGGGAGAAGGTAGTTGTGAAGGTTCTTTTTCTGTTTGTTGTCTTTTTCCTTATCAAATTGCAATGTTGCTCTTATGTTAGGAAGAGACCTTTGTTTTGTCATATAGACTCATCCATGTCATGTCACTGTGTCAGTTTTCTCTTTGTTACTGTGGGAAAAGTGTTTTATTCTCATTTCTTATAGCCAGTAGAATGTTTCACAAATGAACAGGCTGTAAATCAAAATGATAACATTGAGGTCTTAGAGCAGAGTATAGTGCAGATCTGTCACTGCAGTGCACTACTGAAATCTGTGGGACTTTAACAATATTGATACAGTTCCTAGATAGGAATGCAACGTCATACTGATTATTGAGTTAAGATGCCTTATTTCTAGAAGCTTTTAAAAGCCCATGTATTAATGGAAGAGGGCCTGGCTTTGATATTTTCTAGGTTTACTATTTCTAAGCAGCTGAAACCACTAGGAAGAGAATGCAAACATTGTGACTTTTTGTAATCTAGAAGGCTGTTCCTAATGAAGAATCCAAAAGAACTGATTGCTATTCATCTTGATATGCCTCAATTGAGCGTTTTTTGTTGCTCAAGTCCTCTTTTCTTGAGAACTTCTCTTTGTTGGGGCACCTCAGTACAGAGCTCTCTTTCTGATAGTATTTTTTGTCATTCATTAAGTCTAAAAAGAATGCTACTTGGCTGGATGACTGCCACTAATACAGCCCATGTATTGCCACCTGTCCTTGGCTTAAAACATGCTGTTGTGTTTTGTGCGTTGTTGCTGCTTCTTTCAGTTTGTAATGAAAAGGACCCTGTGTCTTAATCTAAATGACGTGTTTTCCCTCACGCTGCCTCTGCTTATTTCAGTATAGCAGTTTTCAGCAGCTCTACACTTAGAGTTTAAACCCACTTTGCAGTGAAACTAACTGCCATACTAGCTGTAAGATTCTTATGTCAATTTTTGCACTCCTGATGTGAGACAGGAAACAAAAGGTAGCTGGCTGCAATAATGAAGAAATTACTTAGTCCTTATTCTGGAAACACAAGTTTCACCAAAGCCTGCAAAGCTGTTGTGAATTGCCCTTGTTTAAACTCTGTTTGAATAGGGGCCACTGAGCTTGCTTTAGAAGACAAAATGGGTAACTGAGAAAGCTAATAGCTGTTCATCTGATATGGTAACTAGAATAATTCTAGGGTAGAAGCAAGCTGGACTCTGGGAAGGAAAATGTCTGTCACTTTAACAATTTCACCTTGTTGGTACCTCTTAAGGGAGCTATAACATTTCTTCCCTCTCCATGTATTTGTAACTAGGTTAACACTCCAACAAAGACCTATGGAATGGGAAAAGGCCGAGCAGCTGATCTGAAATACATTGAAGCTTGTGCTAGACGAATTGTACAAAATTCAAATGGCTATAAAATTGTCACTGAGAAAAGCACAGTTCCAGTACGTGCTGCCGAGAGCATTCGTCGAATATTTGATGCTAATACTAAGCCTAACTTGGATTTGCAGGTAAATGTAATCTTTTGAGTCGTGTGTTTAAAGGTTGGCTGTTGCTTCTCGCTTTTATCTATTGTTTGTTTCTGTGCCTATAGGTGCTGTCTAACCCAGAGTTCCTTGCAGAAGGAACAGCCATCAAGGACCTGAAGAACCCAGACAGAGTGCTTATTGGTGGAGATGACTCTCCAGAGGGACAGAAAGCTGTCCGTGCTCTTTGTGCTGTTTATGAGCACTGGGTGCCCAAAGAAAAAATCCTCACAACCAATACCTGGTCATCAGAACTTTCCAAACTGGTTAGTGTTACTCACTGCTGTTGTGTGCAGTGAGCAAAGGATCTAAGTGAGAGAGCTCAGAAGCAGAAGCTCACTGATGCGGAGTGATGCAGCTGGGAAGGACAGATGAGGTTGGGAGGACCCAGTATGCATGTCAAAGAATATTAATCTTTTTGCAGTTATCTTAGCTGAGCTAATAGATAATAACAACTTTCCATAAAATCAGTTTCTTACATCTATTTATTACGGAGGGTAAATCTGCAGTGCTGCAGAAACTGGATGCCGCCATGAAACCATTCAATCTCTGCAAGTGAAGCATTACATTATTTTGCTTAGATCCCTTTAACTGTCATTTATATAGTAAACTAGTTTGTTACTATTTTGTATCTCAACAGTTATATAGATACTAAAGTAATCCTTTCGGTAGTAACTCCCTTTGGTCTGTGGGAATCATGATTTCTAGCAAAATCAAGTTCTCCTTACTGTGTTTTGTTTTTTTTATTGACAGGCAGCTAATGCTTTCCTTGCCCAAAGAATCAGCAGCATTAACTCAATCAGTGCTCTATGTGAAGCTACAGGAGCAGATGTTGAAGAAGTAGCAAGAGCTATTGGAACAGACCAAAGAATTGGAAATAAGTTTCTCAAAGCTAGTGTTGGTAAATAACAAAAAAAAAAAAATCCCTTTTTTCTTCTTCCGGGCTTCTGTTTAGTAGTGCAATAGGCCTACCAGTAGTGTTTTGAAGCAAGCGATCTAATACTCTAAAATGTTGCACAACATGTGTGTGAAAGCATTGCTATAGATACATACTAGCATAAATCAGATTTTCTCATAAAATATCTAGGGCTGAGGTTGTTGCAGACCCTGGCAAGCTGAAAACGAAAAGTTCAGAGTACATGGTTTATCCTGCATGGGGCACTGGAAAGAAAAGCTCCAGTGTTATTGTTCTGAAGCGTCTCTGGTGACAGTACTCTCTAAGATGCCTTCCCAGTTGTAACTGCTGTAATTTTGTTTGGGAGTTGCTGCCAGTGGCCTGCAGAGCAGGATGCCTCTAGGTCAGAATGTGTGATGGCAACTTCTGATTTGCAGGATGAATTCAGTTGTTGAGATTTACTAGAGTAAGATGTGATAAAGTGGTGATCAGTACAACAAAGTTTCAAATGTGCAGACTAAATCCTGTACATATAGCTATAGTTCTCATGCTAGAAAGAGAAAGTGTGACTTCAAAAATGACCTTAAATACCACTTCTCCTAGAGTGAAAAGTGGATGGCAAATACATTACCAAAATTCGTATTGAGTATTATAATTCCTTCAACAATGTGTTGTAGCTGAGACTGAGCAAAGTTCTAGGGGTCAAGGATTGCTCTGTTAATTGTCTCAGTTCTCCCTTAGTCAGCTGTGGTGATCTTTTGGTTCTTGGCAATTGAGGTGTGGGCAGAAAGAACCGAATCTTGAGAAGAACCTATTTGTTTTGAGAAATACTTATCAAAATCTCTTGGTGGAGGGAAAGCAAACCCAGGAGCTTGTTCACCCAATTGTAGTAATAATAAAAACAAAAACCCTAATGGCTGTCTTACCATGTATTTCCCCGAGACTGGATTAGAACTTCCATTTACTTCAGTGGGACCTGAAGCCAGATGTTACATTCTGTAGAAAGTAAGTAGATCTAGGAGATGGACTTTGAGATATTTTTAAGGCTTTCATTTGTTAGCAGTGAAATACCAGGGGAAAAAAATACAATGCTGCCTACGTCAACGATTGCCAAAACCTACCTGATTCCACAGATGGTGTTAGAATCATGCCTTAGTCACCTATAAAATAACAGTTTTCCCTTTCAGGGTTTGGAGGTAGCTGTTTTCAGAAGGATGTCTTGAATTTAGTGTACCTCTGTGAGGCACTGAACTTACCTGAAGTAGCCCGCTACTGGCAACAGGTACAAGTTCTTCGCAAGTTGGTTTTGTTTTGTTTTGTTTTTTGAGGGGGTGGTGTTTCTTCAGCATTCAGCTTTTGGGCATTGAACATTTGAGCATTGTCCACTTGTAATCTGTTTGTTTTAAGGATCAGACACTTTAATGTTGATCATCTTTACATTTTTGGGCCCTCAGCCTAGCACTGACATTTGATCCTTAAGTGTGTTTAGATTTTTTTTTTTGGTGGGGGGAGTGTGTGTGTTGTGTGAATGAAGTTGTCTGGCTCAAATGGATTGGAAAGTCATCTAGAGGTAGCAGTAGAAAACATGACGTACAAGCATGTCTTGACTCCTGTCTTCCTCTTGACTGTCTCCTTTGAATTCAGAGCTTAGGATCTTTTCCTCAAGGTTTACTTTTACAGTTCCTTTTCTGAAAACTCATAATAACTTGTTATTCTTTTAAATAAACATGATTGCTGCTGTTCCCTGGTTAATATTAGCAGTGGCTGGGAAGATGTGGATGCTTTCAGACCTAGCACCAACACAGCAATATCAAGATGTACTAGCAAGTGTTTCCCTATTAACCAGTGAAAGCATCTTGCCCTGCTTCCCAGTCTTGAAAGAGGAAGCAACTTGACATTTGTGGTGTGGTCAAAAGAACTGCTTTGGTTTATTGTCGTGAATTAGGTTATGGTGATCAAGTACAAGGCTGCCTAGCAGATGCCTCCAGAATATCGAGCATGGCTTGCCTAACTTATTAGCAACTTTCCCTTTTTAAATCTTCCCTTTGTCGGCTCCTTTTTCATCCTCACTTTTTTCCATACCAGTCAAAATAATCAACCTGCCTGTAATTGTTTTCATCATTGGTCAGGGGTGCTATTTCATACTGAATTCCAGTATTTCTTATACCATTATCTAGGTCATCATGGTGATGTGGTGTTGTTGATGGGGTTACTTCAGCTCTGTGGCTTTGCAAGGTTCTGTTCCCCTAAAGGTCCCTTCCAACTGTCTGAAGCTTGTCTCACTCATAATTTTCTCCATTAACCACATGTAAAACTCAGCCATCTCTGTGCTTTCTGTGGCTTTAGTCAGCTTCTTACACTATCCGTGATGTCCAGTGGCTTTCTATATCCTGCTCAGATAGTTTAACCTCCATCCAGGGGCTAGTCAGCCTAGTTTCTTGCTTGCAACTATAACTCTTACATTTAAAATTGTTTGTGTTGGGTTTTATGCTGTTGGCCTCTGAAGAGCTTCAAACTGACAACTTCCTTTAAAAATGTACTTATTTAGGATAGTCTAGTCCATGGTGGAGGTGCTTGTGGTCCCATCAGTGGAAAGAGACTAATGTACTGTGTGACCCTTGTGTAAGCATCCAGGAGAGGTTTGGTTCAGTGTAGCATTTGGGTGCACTGGCACAGCAGGGAAGAGAAGGAGCTCTAGGTTCTGATACTGAGTAAAAGCACTCTTGAAGCAAGTATGAGATGTAAGAAGACAGCAGACAATCCCTTGAGCAGCAGGAACTAACCACATTACCTCACTGATATTCTGATGAATAGGGAAAAATTACTACTGTCTTGCAGGAGACAAATTGGCTTGACTCTGTCCTTTGAGAAGGACCCTTATGACCTCAAAATGCACATGGGAGACCTCAGACCACAGGATGCAAATTCTGGAGGATACATTGATCAGAGAAGCCCTGGAGTCAGAACTGTTATTCTCTCTGGCCTTCAGACAGGGCTCTCTAATACTGAAATGTTAATTGCTTGCAAGCACAGCTACAGAAAGAAATGTCTCTCTTACCCTGTCGACTGTTATCTTTGTTCCCTGTCACCACCATGTGGAATTGCATAAATCCCACTGCTTTTATTTCTTTTCCTCAAATCTAGTCCCCCAATATCTTTCTACTATATAGTTTGTATACCTTTTGTTTCATAGGCTGCTGCTATTAATTCTTGATTTGGGTTGAAAGCCTCAAAACCAAGAGAGAAGTCTAGTTCTTTCCAGTCCAAGTTGAACATAGACTAGGTGGGGGAACCTACCTTTCCTGTTATAGTGAGCTCCCTGTGTGATAAGGGCTGGAGATCACAGTATGAAACAGACTGGAGGGAAGTACAGGGACAGTTAAGAGTGAGTGAGTGAACCCACTTTCATGTCCACTTAAGCAAGGCACTTAAATATCTGTTTTAACCATGCTTGTTTTGTGTGTTGAAAGCTGTTAGTGTGGATTAGAAAGGTGAAAGATATTCTCATGGTTGTTACACGTGGCACATAATGAAGTGTTTGTCGGGCAATGGGATGTCCGTGTGATGTCAAGTACTCTGACACTCAAATTGATTTCCATGTTTCTGACTAGAATGCAGTAAGAGGTAGATGAAAAAAAGCTATCTGAAAAAAATCATAGTCTTCGAACTAGACAATGCCTGACAGTATATATGTGTATATGCATCTATAGTCACTGATTAAAATAGGATTTGTCTCAAACTTAGTTGATTTATCTGTTCTATCTTTGGATTACTTATAGTACTGAGTAAAAATACTTAAAACTTTCT
The DNA here is from genome assembly GCA_027560015.1 of Chloroceryle amazona. NCBI lineage: Eukaryota > Metazoa > Chordata > Aves > Coraciiformes > Cerylidae > Chloroceryle > Chloroceryle amazona. The sequence goes on along the minus strand of JANHFX010023238.1, from coordinate 13,241 downwards.
GTTTTAAGTCTCTGTTAAACTTGTGTGGGTAGCTTGGATTGATTGTTAATAGAATCTGTTTATAGTTTAAAATAGCTCCCTTTTGTAATACCATGTTTTACATAATTTCAGGTAATAGACATGAATGATTATCAGAGAAGAAGATTTGCTTCTCGCATTATTGACAGCTTGTTCAATACTGTCACTGATAAGAAGATTGCTATTTTAGGATTTGCATTCAAAAAGGATACTGGGGACACAAGGTGAGAAAGCAAATTCATTTCCCTAATGTGGATTCCCTACACTTGTCACTAGTTTTGCAGTTAACGTCCCCCTCCCTCCCCCCCAGTCTGAACTGCATTAATAAAAACAGATCAGATATAGGACCCTTAACTTCTTGTGACTGAATTTGGTTTGTAACAAGGATTAGTCCTTCTTAAATGAGTGAAACAATTGACTCTTGGCCTCTGCAATGTACCTGAACCATTCAAAAGCTAGAACATTAACTCTAGTCCTTATTAACTTGCATAAGTGAAGATAGAGGTGTTTCGGGTTTTTTTTTGACAGAATCCTTCCATTCTCCACAGAAAAGAATGCAGACATTTTTGCAACTGGCTCTAAATTGCTATATAAAGCCAAAGCTTCAGCTTTGTTTCCAAAAGGTGGTTAATTGTTTTTCTGTAAAGCTCAAACATGATAGAGCTCCCCAACTGTAGTCAGTGAAGAATGATTACAAACTCGATGTGTTAAGTTCAGCAGGAATCCTGGGTTGTCTTATTTCTCTTACATGATTCAGGAAGAGAGACAGACTTGATTTTCATATTTTGCTTGATGTCCCTCAAGATTTAAAGTTTGCTGGCATGGATTACCACTAAGATGTTTAATGTAAAGCTCTGGCATTATCAATCATGATACTTAAATACTTTCATTACTTAGACCTTGCCACCTGGTTCTTTAACTAATTGACTCACTTCCCTAGAGAGTCATCCAGTATCTACATTAGCAAGTATTTAATGGATGAAGGCGCAAAACTACATATCTATGATCCTAAAGTACCTAACGAACAAATCCTCTTGGATCTCTCGCATCCTGGTGTCTCAGAAGATAACCAAGGTAAGAATGATCATGTAAAGTGTTGGGTTTTTTTTTCCCCCCTTCTCTCCCCACCCTAGTCTCAAAAGACACAAGGTCTGTTTTAAATACTGTAAGTTCACTTTCACACTTCCATCATGGCAATGATGTGCTATTGGTTACACTTATTAGAAGATTGTCATAGCTCAGAGGATTACTGTAACTCTCTTCCCTTTCCCTAAATCTTTTATAGAATTCACCTTTATCTGTACTATTGTATATATTTTTATAAATATTCCTTTGAATAGATGCAAATAATTTTCTCTGTTTAATTAAAAGGAAGAATGTCCAGAAGTAGGAGATGCTAGTGTTGTTCTGTCAGCTTCTTTGTGTTCCGAGTCTTGTCTTGCCTTAGTTCATGCTTCCATATCTCAAGTATAAATAAAGAAAATTCCAGAATTCAGTGTAGAGCATTCTCCCTTCCCACATTTATTTGTTCCAACTTCCAAATTTATTTGTTCTTTTGAATTTAAGAAGACTTAAAAGTAATTATCTGACAAAATACCTTGGGGAGAAGCAGGGAGTATTTTGGATTTTTGGTGTGGCTTTTTGTTTGGTGTTTCTTTGTGTTTTTCTTACTGGGGAGCGGGAGAATGGAGATGATGGATGAGGGAGAAGGATAGATCAAGCTTCTAGAGGTGAAGAGAAGGAAGAAAAATGAGCTGTGATGTAGAGTGAAAGATGTACATAATTTGACATGCCCTTGAACTAGAGGGGGAAGAGAGGGTTGCCTCCAGGCAGCTGCTGAGACAGGATGAAGGCAGCCCTTAGTGAGCCATGTCTCTTCTCTAGTGTGAATGGAGTGTGAAATAGGAGCTGTGATGTGTTGCTATTGTACAGGCAATGACCTTTCTAAGAGTTGGCACTTCAACACTCCACAGTAACTTCTAATTCTGGAGATGCTCTTCACTTTTGAAGTAAAACTTAAATGCTTAATTTCAGTCATTGAAGAGCTCTGGTTCTGTTCATATGCCAGGTAAAGCTACTTTCATTTAAATAAGTGAAATCAGTGACAGATGTCTTGATATAAAACATGTCTGGGTGAGTGGTGTGAAACACCTTGTTTGTGTAGGGCAAAGAAAGACTCATTTGACAGGAGTGCACCAGATGGAGGCTAAAGATGTGTGCAGAACAACATTCTGTTTTCCTTCTGTTACAGTGTCTCGCTTGGTCACTATCAGTAAAGATCCCTATGAAGCCTGTGATGGAGCTCATGCCCTTGTAATTTGCACTGAATGGGACATGTTTAAGGTAAATGTTATCTAGATTTAAGCTGAATAAAAGCAGGAAGTGTTATGCTACCTCATTATTTTACCTCCTTTAATTATCCTTTTCAGGAATTGGATTATGAACGTATTCATAAGAAGATGCTGAAGCCTGCATTCATCTTTGATGGTAGGAGAGTTCTAGATGATCTGCACAATGAGCTACAAGTCATTGGCTTCCAGGTAATGAGATGGGTGATGCTGCTTCTTATGTTTCTTTTACTTCTAGATGTGGTCCCCTTTCAGATTAGAAAGGAAGGCAAACCCGCATTTCATGAATACCCAGAAACATTCAATGCTGTTTGTACTGAGAGCTCTGTGGAAGCTGAGGCTAAAGAATGTTCAGTTTAGCAAGATGCAGCTCTAAACAGGCAAAGCAGGCAGCTGTGAAAGGCTGTTGTTTATTTTTGTTTTCTGTGGGGTGGTTGTTTTTTATTAAAAACAATCAAAAAAAACCACCACAAACAAAAAACCAAACAACAACAAAAAAGAAAACCAACAAAAAAGCCTCCACCAAACAAACACCACCACACAGAAAAACCCACAGTTGAACAAGGCCAAAAAAAAAAAACCCACAATGCTTTTTGTAACTCAATCTCAGAAATTGTCCCTGGGCGCACTGTGCTTGTATTATTCTACTGTTCATGAAATATAGTGATGGTCCTGGGTTTAATTTGTAGATTCTTCATAGACTGACATGATTATTAGCTTGCCAGACTCACTAGTTAAATGCTTTTTTTTTTTTTCCTTTCAGATTGAAACAATTGGGAAGAAGGTGTCAGCCAAACGAATTCCTTTTGCTTCTTCATGTGAAATTCCTAAATTCAGCCTGCAGGACCCACCTGTCAAAAAGCCCAGAGTATAATGTTTAATAGTTACTTGAAGGAATTATGTGGACCTTCTTAGTGATAATAACTGTAAGCCTATGCTTTTTTTTAAGGAAAGATATTTTTCATAAACTAAAATGATTTTACACTAGAAATAGTACCTGGTACATGTGAATTCAGTCTATTTTCAAATCTCTATTTTTATAGCAATTTTTTTTTGGTTACTGAAGATGGTACAGACTTGTTTTTAATAATGAATCATCTTTTAGGTGGAAATGTTACCTTCAAACTGCAGATTTCTGCCTCCAGAAATGTTCCTAAACTGCACTTTAAGATGTGTCCAGTGATATGAAAGAAAGTATCTTTTCACTTTAGTCCAGCTGTGGACAGTAATCAGGAACTTTGATCTCACCATTTTTTTCATTTTCTTTTGGGGTAATTCTTCACCCAGTTAAATGTTTGCTCTAACTGGCATTGAAGTCAAAAGTTATATTCTAAGTGAATTTGATAGGATTTGGGTTGAGCCTTAAAACTGAGCCTATTGCAACAATAATACCCTGACCCTGGCTGGCATCGACTGTCAGGGATAGAGGCTAAACAAGATATGTTGGGAGGCCGGATAGTTCTGCAGGCATCTATCATGTAATTAATGACAGTGGACTAGCAGTTATAAACTGATCCACTGGCAGATCTTCACTTGTGATTATTTGGTTGTCTTGCCTACATTCCATGTGCAGCCACATCAATTATTAATCTTATCAGATTCCTGGGGCAAGTTTTTTCCTAATTTAACAGCAATACAACCCCTCCTCAGCAGAGGAGCATTCTACCTGTTTGCACATTGAATTTAAGATGAATTACCTTAATTTGGTGTCAGTCCAAGTAGAAAGCAAATATTGGCTTCAAAGCTACGTGATGGTTAACTTTTTCCTTCCTTTCTGCTTACATAGTTCATCTGAAAGCAGCTTTCTTAATGTATCTGGAAAAATTATTCTCTGTTCAGAAATTATAAAAAAAAAAAATCAGCCCCATGAGTTAGTCAGCTTGCTACCTCATTTAATTAGAAGAAATTAATACTTCCTATGTTATCTTGATGTTTTTGCCTTTACTATTACTTTATTTCTACTTGTTTTTATTATTCTCAATTGGCCAGTGCTATTAAAGTCCTTGAGATGACAGAGTTTGTGTTTGGCTTGTTGCATGGGGTTGTGAAATGGAGGGGAGGACAGAGAATGATGACCATGAGGTTTCAGACTAGAATGTATAGACACATTAGTTCAGTAAAAGCAGTGTTGGGATGTTAGGATTATCCTGTAACTGGTCACATAATGCCTTCTGAATTTATTCAGCAGGTGTACTGTCAAGTCTGCTGTATCAATAGTTCAATGCATTGTTAAGATTAGTGTTGTCTTGATAATGAGTGCTACTGTCATAACTGTTGACCCACAGAAATGTAGATATCACTTAATCTCTGAAAGAGATGTTTGAAGATTTAAGGAACTTGTGCAACAGTTTGGGTAGACAATACCAGACAGCGTTACCTGACTGAAATAGCTGTGTCCTTGGACCAGATGCTTTCAGATTCTGCACATGAATGGCTTCCACATGGGGACTTAGTATGCAGCAATGACTCAGAACTTTGGGCAAATATGCCTCAGGCTTTTTGTCCTATAATAAGATTCTTCTGTAAGGAGAGTTTCAGAAGCCACTCAAAGTGAGTTGGGATTATGGGGATTTAAAATTAAATTGTCATCTTTTATCATGCCATGTCTTCTTCCTGATTGACTAGCACTGCTTTCACACAACACTCAGAGCAGGGGCAACCCTCTGATGCAGTTGTGGTACTTGCATTGTAATCCAACTGGTAGACCACCCTGTCTTTGCAGGTGGGTATCCTCTTGACTATCTCTGCCTCCACAGCACCAGAGAGGGCAGGCTGGTCATTCCTCCTTGGGGATTAGGAAGGCACTGACAAGTTGTGCTTGAAGGATCTCGTCCTAAACTCTGTTCAGGGTAGAATGACACTGTTTGAGGGCTCATCTTGACAGGGAGAGTGCTTTTCAGAAACTCACACAGAGCTGCAATAGCAGTGCCTCAGTATGGGACCTGTCCCCATCAGCTGGAAGTAGATGGATGAACCATTAAACTTTTGTGTGAAGTGTTGCTCCTGTTAATATACAAGGCTGGTCAGTGTCCCTGAGGCTGCCAGTGGCTTTTCACATGCCATCCCAAGGAGATGGAGGAACTAGGTGCTATACCTCCTATTCATACCCTGTTTCAAAGCCTGGATCACGACTTGTGGCTTATTGATAAAGAATAGGCAGGATCACTCAACTTCCCTTTCTTAGGGAAGTGGCAGAGCCATTCTGAAAAGCAGCAAGGGGCAAAAGTGGTACTGGCATTTCCTTCACATTCTTGAAGAGTCAGTTTATTTAGTTTCTCCATGGCTGTATTCAAGTGGGACACTGGTATTATGGGATGAATTCAGGCTGAACAGCTGGTGGAGCACATCTTTGGGATACTGCAATACTTACCCTGCCTGTATGCAAGAGAACCTTCCCGCGGGCCAAAGGAAAGCAGAAGCTTTTGCAGACCTATGAATCATAAGCCATCATCTTTGGAGTGCAGTTGCCAGGGAAATAAAAATTGGAGATGACTTGCATTCCTGCTTTGAAGATTTGAATGGTGCATGTAAGAGTTGGGGTTTAATGCTTTTGAGTCTCTGTGGGATCTGATATCGTGTAATTCTGTGCCGTACGAGTAATGGACTCCTGTGCCCTGATTTTTTTTTTTTTAATGGGGTTCTTAGTGCAATCCCCCAGTAACACTGCTTTTCACTGCAGAAATGTGAATATAACAGCTGAAGCAAATCTATCTTTAATACAAGCTTATGAAGAGTATAAACTGTTTTACCCAAGATACTGCACAGACAAGCTGTTAATGCCAGGTGGGCTGCACTGTTTCTCTTCTGTGTATGTGCAGCTTCTTTGTACAGCTAAAACTAGTCTGGTTCTAGGCCAAGAATATTGCAAGGAATAGAACAAACACTTTTTTGACTGAGACTAGCTTAGTATAGTGGTAAAATTTTGTACCGTACCGTCCAGCATGTTTACACTTCTCTCACCTAGGGTTCTTCTGTTGATCTTATAGTAGTACTGTAATCTTGCTTAACAGCTAAACTTTGAAATTAATTGTAAAACAATGCAGGAAAGCAGTGTTACCTGATTTGATTTATGAATGCAGGAATCAGTTTTCCTTGTTTGTCTTTTCCAAGCAGAGAATTTCTGTCGCAAGTTGGAACATGTGACAACTTATTGCAGATGTTGTATAAAGCATAATGACTTGACATCACCTTTTTAAAGGAAAGGGATACCATTATTCTTGATCAAGTAAGGAAAAAACCCCAAACTATTTAACCTAAAGATTTGAAGACACTGAAGGATGCAGCAGTTCTCTAGTCAGCTGCATAACACTTAATTATGCTTCATGTAGTGTAGTAGGTAATAGTATCATTACATCTAACATGTCTAATTCTTAAAGGGTCAATTCAACCTGAAACCGTAATTCCAAAACTCAGTTTGATATTTGCTTGATTGCAATGAGGATTAGTATTTCTTGAAATATTTTATAGCTGCTTTGTGGAAAAATGACAGAATGAAGTGACTTACATCAAGAAGAAAAAGTTACTAAACATGAAACTTATTTGAATCAAAATTGAGATGGTCATGAAATGTGTGCTGAATTTATAACCAGTTCTGCGAGAGTTTGATGTTTTATCATAAAGTTGGGGGGGGTGAATGGGCATTTAGGTAAGGAAAGTGCTTGTAAAAGCAGGATTTCTTAACTAGGAAAAGAACTTTAGGGCTTGTCCTCACTCTTAAAACACCCCTCCAAGCTGTAGAATCAAAATGTGACTGCTTTCCTTAGAAACCACAGCAAAAAAAGATAGCTTATGTAGCTTCTGAAACTTAGTACCAGCTGGCAGACAGTTGTGTAAAACCATGAGATCATCTTCTGAAACACCCAGCAACAACTCCTAATTCTAACATGAAATAACATTGGACTGTGTTTCGAGAAGCATTATTTCTCTCACTGTAAAGTAGTCGTGGATAATTACTATGCAATGTCCTCTTGTTCCAGTTTGATAACAGTTGCAGGGGTGAGAATTCCTTTTTCTGTATTTCTGTTCATATACTTAAAAAGCAGAAACTTGGCCAAAACTACAGTAACATTCTGTCAAAAGATTCTGCTCTGTAGACTGACAAAACCATTATTTATAGTGGACCTCTAATAAAAGGCTGGCAGCTGTTTAAACATGAGTCTGTCCTGGAGTGAATGTTGTACTGCTCCCTGTCTGCTGCTGGAGGAGTGAGTGTTGCATTTCCTTACTAGAGCTGATAACCTTCCACTGCTCTGGTATTCAGTCTACTTCATCTGGAGCAGGGCATTTTTGGTTCAAGGTCTGTCTTTCCAAGACTAGTAATCAGACTTTTTTTATTTATAAATCAAACAAACAAAAAATAACCAACCAACCAAAAAAAAACAGCCTTGCCTTTCTGCCTTTACAACAGTACAACTACTAAGACTTCTGTTTCTCTGCTTTCTGTTCTTTAAGGCTCAGGTTTCTCTTCTGTTACACTGTTTAATTAGTACATTCTATCTTAAGGCCATTTGTCTTCATAATGCTTTACTATTGCTGTACTTCATTTTGTGAAGTACCAGTTGTGCATCACTGGCCTCAGTGGTATAATCCGATTTTTTTTTTTTTAATTGTTCACAGCAGTCTTAAGTTTCTCTTAACATATTAACTTGCTAATCAGTTGTCTTCCCTCTAACAAGTTGCTGAGTTGGGGGTGGGTGGAGGTCCACTCTTGTTCCTACAGATTACAGTAGTTTAGAAAAAGTACTATAGCCTGCCATAGGATTACCTGCCTGAGGAGTTTGGGACCAGACAGGAACTTCCTGCATGTTTCCCAAGTAACTTCCTGAATTTACCATTTTTCTGCTTGAGCTTAGTGTATATATAATAGATGTCCTGTGTCATCCACAATGCAGTTTGCTTCTCTGCAATCAGGTTTAACAGCCAGACCAGGTCTCAAGGGGACAGGTCACCAGCCCAATCAAACACAATGACTGCACCCTTAGCCTGGGTTTTTAACTTCACTTTAATGGTAAGACAACACCTATGGAGTAGAAGCACAGCACAGAATAGCAGCAGTTATGCAGAGCTGAGACTGAAGAAGCAGCTGTGCACTGGGTGGGGTCTGTTACAGTCATATACCCAAACTAGGGGTGGCTCTATTTATGTGGTTATGGCAACTCTGATTTACAATATAATTTAAATAATATGCTATATACACAAGGTTAATTGCCTTGCCACAAAGGGCTCTTGTTTTCTTCAACTCGGTACACTGTGTTTACCAGGGCTCATGCTTTGAGACATGCTAGCACCTGAAAAGCATTAGCTATCAGAATGGTACAGCTCATTTTCTTAAGATGTAAGTAAGAGATGCTATCTCTTGAATGAGTATTACCGATACTTTTTTTGCTGGCTCACATGATAGCCCTAATCTGGTCCTTTGTCGTGTACACAATCTTTCTTTAGACCTCCTCCTATTCTCAGAGCCCCTGCAAGCTTGTGTTACATAATGGTAAAATACATCAAAATATCAGTACCTTTCAAATTACCATGAGCATCTTCACAAGTATTAACTGCAGCAATACTGATGGTAGTATCAAACCTGTTTACTTAAAACTGTCCAATTTTTTTTTCACCTTTTATTTCTTCCACATCAGTTCCATTATTCTTTCAAAATCAGTTCTATCTTCTGACTTGCTGCTGAAAACTCAAAGTACTATGGAGGTGTAGTCTTGCCAGGAGGAATGAGGTAAAATAATGTGAGGTGTTTTGGTGAGAGAAAAGTGTTCTGGAGAGATAGTAGGTTTATTCATATATTCACCACCTGGTCATCTGCATTTCTGGAACTGAGTATAATTATGTGCTGAAAAAAGGATCCTTAGAACTGGCTGCTTTAAATATGTGTGCTCTTATTTTCAGATGACTTTTGTCCTTCTTTTTTCTACTAAGTTCTTCAAGAAGAATTCACCTAATTAAAAGGCAAAAAAGCACCAAAGTTGTTTGTAGCTATTTCAATTAGACAAAGCAAAACAATACACATTCTTATTCAATGCAAGTATTCTATTCTACCACACAATTGTTCTTACCAGTATTTCAGTGACTCAGTTCTATAAAACAGCACTTTCCAAATATACACCAGGGATATAAAAAAAAAAATAAAATCCCCAGACCAAACTCTGTAACCTAACTACCAACCCCTCTACCTCCTAAATCCCCATTTTCCTCAGGTGCAGTTTTATGAAATAGCTCTGCTCTGCTGTGCTTTCCAACAGGCAAAGGTGAATTATTTAATTAAAAATAATTCCTAGTTCATGAAGAATCAGCAAGTTATAGTGAAACCTGCTGTAAATCTTGTTTAAGCTGCCATTAAAACAGTCTGAGATGTGAGGTGCCCCAAAAAGCCGAGTCTGCTCTCTTCTTAGGAAAAAAGCAGGGTCTTGTGACCTGCTATTTAGGTGATTCTGCTCTGGCAAGGGGCTTGGACTAGATGATCTTTCAAGGTCCCTTCCAACCCGTAACATTCTGTGATGCTATGTAATGCTGGACCTGCACAACAATTCCATTAATATCAGCTGCTATTTATACCAACTGCTTTGTCAGAAAAAGCATTGCCAAAAGTGTGTCTTAATTATTTCTAAGGCCCTAGAAATAAATTTTGCATAAAGCAAAAAAAAATTACATCACAAACAACAAAGGGCCCCATTAAACCCTGAAGCATCCAAGAGGCAGAATGCAAAGGAAAATTTGAAAATTGGGTACCCTTTATCCTGCCTTGCACATTAAGTATAGTACAAATTAGGTTTAGCAAAAAAAATAGCTGAAGCAGCACGGCAATTGCACAAATACCAATTACTGTCATTTAGGTGACCTACAGAAGATAGTAAGTGTAAATAATTACAAATCATTACTATTTGAGGTGTCTTTGTGCTAAGGTGAACTTTGCTGCACGTTACTTCACCGTTTTAACTTTTATGTAATAAAATGTTATGTGCTCAAGAATCGAATGCTTTCCAGTAATTTACCTGCTTTATAGGAGGAGCGCACTAAAGGCCCGCTAGCAGTGTAGTGGAATCCAAGCTCATTTCCTACTTTTTCCCAGTACTTAAATTTTTCAGGAGTTATGTACTCTTCAACCTGAATGAAAGGAATTCATTTTGATCAGGTAATAATATAAAGGAAATGGCTATAGTTAGTACAGAGTGAAATTAAACACAGATTTATTTCAAGTTCAACATTTTACACTCCAGAACTTTCAGCAGTCATGTACTGAATTTTCCCTCTGCTTTCTACCAAAACAATGCATTTTCTTCGCTTTTCATATTTAACTAGAATTTAATTTCTAGTTGTTTTATCACTTTCTTCTTTCTGTTTTTGAATGGCCCTTCCAAGCAAACCTTTTTTTTTTTTGGTCCAAGTCAGTAAAAAAAAATACAATAGTCCTACAAATGTCTTCATTAACAGTTATTTTGGTGAAAGACAGAAACAGAGACTCAAGCTCTGGACAGATTACAGAAGGAGAAATTGGTAATTTTGCCATCTGAAGTGGCACCATTCTAAGAGAGCCTATGAGACACTGAAGGGGAGCTGGCTTAAGCCAGTACGTTTGAGACCTGCACTGAGAGTCGTGTTTTCCAGAATCATGCCTCAGTTACAGCTGTCTCCCCAGCTAAAAGTAGAAAGTAGCAAGGGGAAGTCTGTAGAAGATGGAAAGGATTAAATGGCTGAGGTCACTTCTAGTGCCAAGTCCGTAACAGGTGAAGATCACCAGGTTAAACAAGGCAGGACATTTGTCCCAACATCTGCAGTTTAGCATGAATATCAAGCATCAGTTTAGAAAGAGGAAACTTGACTGCAACATACAGATCATAATGCTGCCTGTAAACTAAAGGAATTTTTACCTTCAGGTGACGTTTTGTTGGTTGCATGTACTGTCCTAGGGTCAAACAATCTACACCTGCTTCCCGCAGTACTGTAGAAACAAGATTCCCTGTTAGTGGCAGAAGGATCGCAAGGAATTGACATCAATTAGAAACACACTCCTGCTAAGTCTGAACAAAGGTCACTCTGCAGCACCGTGCAGGGGTTACATTCTGCTCTCCAGCAATGGGAACCTGCAACCTCCCTGAGCAGTAGCTCCATACCTCATCCTGAGTTCCACGATGCTGTAAGAGCTGAGCTATCTAGTTCAAAGCTAGAGAGCCTACCAGTGTGCTGCCCTCACTGCATCACCCATCTCACTGCAGACATGATATACTCGTCTCTTTTAGCTTGCTTCATTTGACAAAAAACAGATGCGTGCACGTACGCCTGGCACTTCTCCACTGTTTCAAGAGACTTCATGCCGCAAAGGTGAGGACAGTTCCAAAGAGCTATAAATCAGGGGGAACCGCCAATGTCTTTGGCTGTTTTTCGGCAGTTAGATGTACATTAGTCTTGATAGCTGCAGAATCTCATAAACTTTGCTAAAATTTGAGTATAACAAAATCAATATACAGTAAATGAGTTCAGGTAGTCTACTTACAGAGAGAAATCCAGACACCTGACAGGCACCAAGCCTGAAGAATTCGTATGTTCACTGCAGCTAGTGGGGTATTCTGAGCAAAGGGATGCCCGAGGAATCACTTTTTGCATTAACATCTCATTATATTTTCTGGCTACTTGAGCTGGCTGCCCCGCCTCAAGTAGGAAGAAAAGATGGTGTTCTGACTACAGCATTACATTCACCATTACGCTGGAATCTCTTTTGATTGATATGGTTCTGTAAAGAAACCGGTTCAGTATCAGCACATTTACATGTTCTTTATATATATATATGTATACTTATACCCAGAGGATGGAAGGAGAAAAAAAAAAATCAGAGTGACTGAATGAATGGGATGGGTAACAGTTTGTCTTGAAGTACATCCATGAAAGTGGACAGAAAAAAAAAACAGTACCAAATCCAAAATTTCATATTCTTGTGGCTAGGAAATGCTAAGCAGGAAGAATGGGAAAATGAGGAACTGTAATTTTGTGGTCCAGACTGTAGGATAGCTGTGGAAAAACTAGACCCTATCACTGCATTCTAAATGTGGGTTGTTGTACAGAAAAAATACCAGGTAAACAGTGTTTCAGGGTATGTGAGAAATACCATAGGATTCATGAATTTCTTCTTACAAGCACTTTGCATTCACTTAGCAATGTGGACTTTCCTCCTCTTAAAAATACATTTACATGTAAGCATAAAAACATGCTCCAGCTCTAAGCACAGTAACTTTTTCCTGTATCTAAGTAAGTTGAAATAAATCATTTTAAGCAATAAGGTGAGCTATTTCTAAAAAGGAATGCTTGAAAAGGCAACTTATGTTTCAAGCCCATTACTGAAGTACCTCAAAGGTAAGAATGTTCAATGTGGTCACACAGTTATATATAATTATAATCTAAACACAAGCTGCATCCACCTGTCAAATCAAATCTGAAAGCCATACGACTGCAAACTATTTCACAGGTTCAATCTTTTAAGTTAGAAAGCATCTCCTGCACCAGGGAGTGGATTTGCCGGTAACGGCAAAGACACAACTGTTTTCCAACGCAGTAAAACTAACACCTGTGAAGTTTGGCGTGATGTCAACACCCGACTTACATTTCATTGTGGAATACACTTGTTCATCTGTTTCTCCTAGCCCCAGCATGATGGAGGTTTTAGAAATGACGGCGGGCTGAACGTTTTTAGCGTGTTTCAGCACACGGAGGGACTGCTCGAAGTCGGCTCGGGGATCGCGGACCTTCCTTCTCGCGTTCGCAGCAGCACGAGGGGCAGCGGCGGGAGGAAGGGTGCACAGAAGTTAGAGGGGCCGGGAGAGGTGCGATCCGTTCGTTGCTACAAAGCGCAAACGGCAACTTCACGGCTTCGGCTGCGCA
>JANHFX010023236.1:120693-145978 GCA_027560015.1 Chloroceryle amazona | reverse complement strand
TAAGAACATTTGTAAAGTGTTCTCTGCTGCTAAATTGCTACTTAGACAGAAACTAAACCCCGATCCAGCTTCCTGTCGGTAAGCAAAAAAGATACGGTGAACTGTTGATTGAACCCAAGACACCTTGCATTTAATAGGTCTGTCATTTTACAAACAAAGTCTTGCTTTTTTTTAAGGCATTCTTCCTCCTAACTTTTCTAGTCACAAAAAAAGTTAGGGTTATGTCTTCTGAGTAGAGATTTTCAGTGTCTGAGATTTTTACTAAACCTTGCTAATTAGCTACATTTTTGTCTGGGAATTTTGCTGAAAGAACCAATAGTGCAGGCTGTGCAGTCATTGGACTGTGACCTACTTTATCTTTGCTTCTTGTCAATCAAAGAAAACAGCCTCTCTTGGTAAATAGTTTTCCATGTCATGGATGGATGTACAATACCAGTGTTGCATATAGATTTTTCTCAGTCATTTCCTCTTGCTGTATGGGAGAGCAGGAAACTCGTTCAGCTGCACCAATGAAGAAACTCAAATCACTTTCCAGACTCAATAGAAGGAGTTAGAGCTCACACTGATATAAATGGGTGAAACTGGCAATATCAGTGTATGCTCCAGCATTGTTCAACACGTGAATTTAATAGTTCCAGTTCTTGGCTGGACTTGTTTTCTTACTCATCTTTCTTCTCATACAATATTTTCAGATTCTTATTAACAACCAGCTATTACCAGCTGTCTGTTCAGAACTGGTTCAGTTTACACAGACTGCAACTTCTTTACAACCACTCCATACAAGCAACGTTTAATGCAACCAGAATATATGCACCAGCAAGTTACTCCTACCACTGTGAACATGTGAGCAGCTTGCAGAGATACAATGCACTCCTCATACCCAGTTCTGCAAATGATCTTTCAAAGCTTTGGGAAGTCACTTTTACTGATTTCCAGGTAATGTTGTGGAATTAAGCCAAAGGGATCTCATGGGTAGAGTGATGGGAAATTTTGCACTTTGCTGCCAGAAAAGTGTAATGACCTTCCATGTATGATTTACAGGATCTCCATGGAACTTGAAACAGAAACTGGATTGAAATGAAGACTTAAATTTTACTTATCTTTCTGCCAAAGGAAGAATAGGGCTACATAGATATTCTGTAGTCTGTTGCCTGGGTTTCCCTTCAGTGTGGAGCATGAATTTAACTTTCAGTGTCATGTGTCTCTGAGCTGGGCTCTCAAACCTGGCATCAATAACAGCATCCATCAGTCACCAAGTACAGGATTCATCTGCCTTAACTTTTGATGCCTAGTAATTTTAACCTGGTGCCCTAATTATAGTGACCCCAGTCTGCCTCTAAAGCTAGTGGATAATTCCACTGACTCATCTTAAGTCCTTACTGTAGGACAGGATTAATCATCTTCTGAAAGTGCCTATTTTTCTGCATTTGACAATAAGGAAGCCCAAGATTACTGGACTAGAATGTCTTGTTTTTAGATACCTAACTCATAGTGGATGAAGATATGAAAAGGGCACTGGAAGGAAGGTTGATCCCCCTTTTCTCACCTTGTGATAAATGCCCATGGACCAACTTAGTGATGCAGTCAATTCCCTGAATGCCAGAGTGATAAATTTCATGTTAGACCTGAAGCCACAAGAGAAACTTGCTGGTGTTGGTCATAGCTGAATACAGCTTCATGTTGTTTAGTTTATTTGTAGCCATATACTGCGCAGCTGGATCTGGTGAGAAAAAGCTAATGTTAGGGTAATCAACTGAGAATATTTCCTTGTTTGTCATACTGAAGTTTATGCAGTTTGAAACAGAGACTCTGGAGGTTCTCAACAAATGATAATGGAAAAGCACCATTACCTTCAAAGGTACCATGCTTACAATTAAATATGACTGAGCTATCAAGACTGATCATAGAATGTTTTATTTAAAACACAACTACAAATCCTTTGGGCATCAAAGTGAAGGAGATTAGAATAACTGGCAATTTCTAGGAGACTGACCTGGATAAACTCTGAGCATTAACTCCAGCTAGCACTGATAGATAAAATTTTGTGATAAGCAAATGTTAAACTGAAAACTCTTACTGACATCAGGAGCAAACTCATTAAGTTGTTTGTAACTTAGACAGTAAATACTTTATTTAATATGAGCCCTTTTATTCTCTTTGTAGATTCAAGGTTTTAACATCCAAGAAGGACATTTTGCCTATGCAAAAGACTGTGCATCCTTTTTCTCTCCAGCAATAATTATGGGATTGGTTATGTCACTGATTCTGCTGTTGGTTCTTGCTTATGCTCTTCATATGTTGATCCACCTGAAATCTCTTGACAGGCACTATGAATGCAAAGCTTCTCCTGCCTATTTTGGACAGATGAAAGACAATGACATGGGGGATGAGAAAGAGCCACTGAGAAGCAATGGAAATGAGTCCTATGAACTTAGAAACCAACAATTCTGTAAAATTTATATTTAGCATTATGTATCTGTCTCAGTGAAACAAGTGGTATCTTCTTCTGCTGGCAATATTGTAGGTAGTTTGTGCAGATTTTTCATTGACTGATGAAAGGAAAAGTAGGTAACAGACTGTTTAGCCAGTTACTGTCTGCTATTTATTGATAACCATCTCCAGGACGCCTTGGAAAACAACCTTGTTGTTGGTATAAGAAAATGGGAAAAAAAAACAAACCCAACCACAAAACCCAACAATAATAAAAAAAAAAAGAATTCTCTGCTTATTCTTTCAGAAGGAAAGATTTTTATTGGTTTTCTTTTCTTCATCCACCCTGGTCTGTGTATTGACAAAATAGTATCCATTCCTTTCTCAATACACGTTTCCCTTTTATTTTCCAAATTGCATCCTCTCCTCTTTGTCCTCATAAACTCCTTTTCTTCCTTTGGAGTCTTCAGAGCCATATAAGCTGTGTATTATGCACTGTGCTGATGAAATAGTAATGTCTCTGGTACAGCAGCATCTTGATACTTTTCTCTGTCTAAGCTGGAGGCTTACTGTAAGGATCTTGTGGGAGAACAGTAGACATCTGGTCAAAGGCTTACCCTTAACTTCCCGGCTCAGCTCCCCGCCAAAAGACGGATTATGAGCATTATACCCTGTAATTCTAGGTTAATTTCTTTTCTATCAAATCCCATCAGTCTCCTTTGGGAATTTTACCTGAATGGAGATAGCCAGGGCTATAATTGAAAATTAATATAAACACAGAAGTGGAAGTTCTGCAGCAGTGGAAAGGATACTGTGATATAATCTTCATACCTCTTTCTCAGTGCTTTAGATACTGTCTTCCCACTCATTCTTTCTTCTGTTAGTGAAAGTCTAGGAATTCCAAGTTAGCCTGTAATTTGGCCCTGACTTCTAGAAAGGAAGAATGCAGTAATGTACTAACTGTAGTCCTTTTAGTTCATGAGTAATACAAACTCTACCATGTCAGAAAATCTTCTGCAAAACCATATTTAGTAAACAAACACTTTTTTTTTAACTTTTAGACAATAGATCTAATTATTTGTTTGTCATCTCCATATACTGGTATGTGCTTTTTAAACACCTTCAGAGATGTCCAAAGATCTCCTCTTCATTAGCACAGATGACACATAGACTGGATGTGAAGTCCAAAGCATTTAGATGATCTAGGAGGCCACCTCAGAGAACAAACCCCACAATGTCTTTGAATGGTAACCAGACATAAGAGACAAGCTTCTGGGGACTTGTCCAGCCTGCCTGTGGCTGGTTGCTGTCAAACTTTATCAGTTTCATAAAGGAAGGAAGCAAAAACATGAATGTCTGTGCACCTGAATGAAGGTAAAATGTAAAGGTGCAAATAAAACCCACAGTGTCCTACAAAGACTGGAAAAACATTTACTGGCTTGGTCCCTTCTGCTTACACACAGTGACGACAGATGCAGGCTGATAACAATGTTAGAAGTAGTTCAGGATGCCAGTGCTAAATAGGTGATGTTCCTCAGAGTCTAGGTAGCAGTGTTCTTGTGCCTGGGGTTTGCCTGCCTGTCAGGCAATAAGAACCTGACACTCATCAATGGTAGCCTGACTGTCAAAATTATCATCATTCACCGATGTAAAATACCCACTCTGCTGACCTGTGCACAGTGGCTTTGGGCTGATGGCCCTCTCTAAACATCATGTTCTCTGAGGCACAACATGTGAGTTCCTCCCACAGAGCTCATTTAACCTTCTGGTTAGTATCTGATGGTTCTGTCAGTATAATTCTTACCTGTCATTTTCTTGCATGTTTTATATAGGCAATATTAGCACCATTACTGTAAGGGGTTCTTATGACACTGATAAATCAGGAATAAGGGAGCTTTCCTCTAATCATGTGTCTTACTTCTTGTGTCCTTCTAAACCTCCTTCCATAGCTATATTCCAACCCACATATGTTCTGGTTTTGAGGGTGAGATGATATCTTCTGGGGTTATGCTCAAGAGACTCAGCACTGCAAATCTCCAGCAAGTGCCAGTGCAGAATTTTGGGTGCAGAATTAAAAGATTGGTGGGGCCCTTTCAGCAGGAATGAATGAGAGAAAATTCCTCTACTTCTCTCAGCTTTTGTTAGGCCAGGACACAAGTGGTAATACACCCAGGTTCTCTCAAGTAGAAGAGTGCAATTAGGAGTTATCTTTGCTCTGCTGGGACTTTTCATGCTGCAGTCCTGCCTGGCAATGGCAAGTGATTTACTCTGCCAGGTATATTCAGTACCATCACATTTCTGCTCAGGAGCCAACAAGAGTTAGAAAGGATAAATACACTGATTCAGTTAGACAGGAAATACAATGTTCAGTCATAGGACTGGAAATATGAGCCATATATTTGTAAAGAATTAATGATGCTTCAGTGAGAAAACAGCACTAGAATTAAAAAATCATCATTGTTGCAGTCTTTATCTCCCGGTGCCATGTATAAAAGCAGGCACCAGTGGTTGAAAAAGGAAAAATGTGCCTTTGCATTCCCAGTAGGCTGTATTTTCTGTGAGCCAAACAATCCTTATCAAATACACATTTTGGAACAGCAGAGGCATTCCATTGCTCTGGTCCTGAAACAGGAAAATCCAAGTTAAATTAATTGCTTGCTACAAAAGTAAGCTACATTGGCACCAATAGAATTATCAATAAGAGATAAGCTTTTTTACATGGTTCACATTCTGCATAACTTTGTTGCTCCATGAAAACACAGCAGCCTTTTCCATGTGTAAACATTCATTCAAACAAATGGCATCTTTCCAAAACTGATTCACTGTTTTAAATTCAGGGCACCATCTACTCCCACTCAAAGTGAGAGGGAGGAGTCCCATTTTTTTAACTGAAACTGGGTTAATTTCACAGACTATGCATCTCTCACTGTGCTGTGGTAGCACTGAAATGAACAAATAAAACATTTGTTCTTCATACATTTCAGCTGCTGTAGTTAAAATTTTATATAATTTCCCCTTTACCCCATGTTAGGCAACTTCACACCTGCAGAAAACTAGAACTGCAGGCAGTATGTTAAGTATTGTTGTTTCAACTAAAGTGGTGCACTGTTGGCATAGTACTAGTTACACATGCATGATGAATAACCAAAACCAAGGTCAGTGTGAATACAGGGAGAAAAACCTTGGGGCCACTAGCCGGCAAATAGCACTGAATTCCAGCAAGCCAGAAGAAATGGATTTCTTTTTTTTCTTCATATTTTTGAAATAGTGGCATCTCCCTCCACTCCCTTAAACATTACGGAATGACAGAATCACAGAATTACTGAGTCTGGAATAGACCTCCAAGATGATCAAGTCCAGCCTATGACACAACACCATGACATCAGCTAGACCATGGCACTCTTTCCTCCCTCGCTTTTTTTTTTTTTTTAATAGGGGACTTTCAATCTGGATGTGATCTTCAGTTTCAGAATCTGTCCAGAACTTAGATTTTTCCACAGGAAGTCCAGTTAAGAAAAATGGTAACCTAGTGCAAATTGAGTCCTGAAAAGCTGTATTCAAACACGAGTAATGAAGAACCATATCCTTCGCTGCCTTCTTGTGTTTGTGCACAGAAGCTAGAGTCTGTGAAAGAAGAATTCCCAAGCCAGAGCTGCTACATCAAAGAGGCTGGCAAAAATATGAAGATCACTTCTATGATTGTCTCACATGGGAGAATCTTTACTCAGGATCATCCTACAAAGATCTTCCAATACCCAACCCTAAGGCTTTGGACTACAATTCAGGTTACCATTACTGGTTGTCTGCGTTGTGTCTTCTCTTAGTAACTGAGGTAGTAGCAAATCTGTCTTCTGTTCTCTCTGTGACTTCCACAGTTCAGCTAAGCCTCTGATGTTTGCATTTTTCAGGATGGGTCTGTTCTTTGCCATTGTTTTAATATCTCTTAAGATTCTCTCCATTTCCAGTAAACTGTGTAACATGGCACTTAACTGATGCTTGATGGATCTTAAATCTGATGCTGTGATTCCTAGCTCACACCTTAACGTGCTTACTCTAACATCGCATTATTTGTTGTTACAGAACAAAGATTCAAAACTACTATAAATCATATTAATTGTAAGAAACTTTTCATTAAAATTAAAATTTCTGCCAGCTGAAGGAGTGCATGAAGAGCTGTGACTTGCATGTAAACACACTGGTTGGGATGTCACGCTATGTGGTATTCTAAGCATGGTTTGCTTGCAGTAAGAGTCAAGAGAAGTAAACACAGACTGAACAGCCAACCTGAAATCCACCAAGTCAGCAGGTGAACCGTCTAGCAGCCCTGGACCAGTGCTGCATTCTGCCCATCTGTCTGTGCAGGTGAAGCCTTATCATTGCTAAAATGATGGCTTCATCAGTTCTAAAAAGAACATGAAGCATTTTATTAAGGAAGAATTTGCATCTCCTTAAAGAGCATGAACAAAGTAACCCCTCTAAGGGATATCAAACTTTACAGTAACAGTACATATTACAAATAATTCCAATAAATGTGATTTTCAGTGTGCGTAGCATTTCCACAGGTAATACTGAAGTATTTGCAGCTGCTTCTGAATAGGAAAGGAGCAATGGGAAGACAGCTATGCTAGTAATCATCTTTTCCAGAAAGGCAGCTCTCAACATGGGTTCAGGCTCTGCTGAAAACTTTATTTTCCATGACAATTGCTTCTTGGCCTCCATGGGAATTTACAACAAAAGCTAAGAAATAGTGTTGCTGTGGTAGAGTTTTAGACATGGGCTTAGCTGCAGAGGAACACTGTTAATATCAAGCCATTCATGAGACAAGGAACCATGGATATAAATTTTTTCACTGTTATTCCTTCAAGCTGATATAATTTGCCAGAAAACGTAGTTTGTTTCTTCTGAGTCAGTGGGGTAAATCTGACTGTGACACGCTATTTCTGAAGATTAACAAAGAAATTAAATTCCTGCAGATTTTTGAACACCTTTCCTGAACATTTTGCATCTGCCTAATTCTGAATGCTTTTTCTGGATAAAGTTTTTAATTTCAGTAGATCAGCATGTCCTGTGCTAGCTACCTGAAGATTTGAATTAGTTATTGCTAATAAGTTATTTGCCTGTTTGTAGATAAGTACTGCTGCTTGGGAACACAAAGGAATATTGATTTAGGATGGAAACTCACACTGATTTCTTCATACAGATCTTTTCTCTTCTCATTTACTTGTTCTATAGTCCTCTCTACTTACAGAGCTTGCTTCATCTTAATACCATGATGGGATGACCCACTTTCTGAACTAATTTTTCAATGTCATAGTCAAAGTGCATGATTTCATTTATTTAATGAAGTCCCGCTGTATGAGGCAGGGGCAGATTTTTCCAGCTTGCAGAGAGCACCTTTGGAGCTATCATCAGTCCCATCATTGCCCCAGGCTGGGAGAAATGGACACAGCCCAGCTGTGAGCAAGCTCCATTGCCCACCTGAGGCATCCCCAGCAATGGGCCACACCGTGGGTGTGCTGCCTCTGGCTCCATCTCTGATGAGTGAGCTGACAGATGATGAAACCACCTCCAGTGACTGCTCTGAGGCAAGCTCTCGTTCTCCCAGCACTTATACATTCTTTTGTAAAAGTAAGTTTTCCAAAGAGATAACTCTTATGCAATGCATCCTAGTGAGCTTTTGCATGTACAGAGCATTTTATTAACACCAGCTACCTGACCATTGCAGCCTCTCACCTTCCTCTGTCCAGGAAGGGCCTGGACAAGCTGCCTTTAGCTTGGAGGTTAAGCAGATTGATTAGAACCACAGAAAGAGCAGCAACATACTTTATTTGGCCCCATACTGCCTCTTAGGCTACTGAGTTGCCTCACAAATGTCCAGGAGCCAAGCTCACTGACCAGTGAAGCATCAGGTTTAGCTTCAGGCCTCCAGAGGCAGTCTGAAGAGGATGTTGGTGGTGACTGGACCATCATATGATCTAGTATCCTCTTGAAAAAGACAGGTATTCTGCCCTTCCTTTATGTCTGCCCTGGAAGGCATTTACTATCTCTCTTTTTCATCAGAAGCAATTAACAAGATTTTCAGCCCAGGATATTATTTCTCATTGTTTTCCTTCACCTAGAGGTGGTCTTCCCAATGAAAAGAGCACAGAAGAGACCTCTCAATGAAAAGTGCCCAGCTCCACTTTATCAGGAGTAGCATCACCACAGATGCTTTTATTTAAAAAGAATCTTCAGGAGAAGGACTGTTCAGAGACATTCAATCTTGAGTACATGAGGCAGGGGCAGCTTTTTCTGTTTTACACACAGGTGACACCATGCGGCTGTTTTTTTTGTCAGGCCGGAGCCTGAAGCAATTCTCTGGGTGTCTATAATGTGGTTTGAAGGCAGCACTGGTTCCCAGGAGGTGGCGTGATAGGCCATGAGAGGACAATGTCATGGGTAGAGAGGTGGGAAGCTGGTGTAGGATGAGGTACTGTGAGAAGTATCAGGGTGTGCATTAGTCATTTCTGGTGTTTTGCAAATGCTTACCCCTCAGTTTTGCAGGGCAGGCTGTCTGCTTGGTCTGAACAGCAGCTTTCCACAGTTTGAAACTCACCAAGCCCTTGCCCTTGAAGTTGTAGCCTTTTTTCTTATCAACAATGAGCAGGCTTTTCACTCACAGCTGCAGTTTTCTGTCACAAAGTATTAATGAAGGCTCTTCAAGAAACTGAAAAGCTTTGTCCCACTTACAATTGTAACTTCAAAAATGTGAAGCTAAGAGAAAGGGTCAGTTTTAGCCTCCCTCCTTGAAAATCCCCCTTTCAGCCAGTCTGAAACCATGGCCTGTGAATCAGATGTGGAGTCATTACAAATCCTGCTCCTGATTGGTGAGCCACAGAACAGAGGTTCATAGCTCTAACCCTGAGCACTAGGCAAAAATAGCTGTGGTCCAGCACCCACATCTCTGCTGGCAAAGTGATGCCTTTGTGAAATACGGGAACAATCTGCTGCCCGTGTTGTATTTTTATCTTACACAGAAATATTCCTCCAGTGGTATGGTTGCTTTACAGAATAAAGAAGCTGTGATATTAAAGAAGACAAACATTCAGAACCAAGGGAGAGCAGACAGAAAAGAGGAAGAAGTGGAAATGATGGAGAACATGAATTCAACAACACCATGCAAAAGTCCTCCAACCTAGACACTTGTTGCTTTGTAGGTGTCTCTAAAATTTCCTTGTGCTGGTTAAGTTCATCCTGTAAAAGATGGTATGTCGCTGGCCAAATCCTTTCATGTCTTACTTTTCTTTCTGGCTATAGGTGGCAATACTTAAACCTATTCCCAAAGGAGCATACCCTCAATATTGATGGTCTTCCATTTCAGATGTGCTTCCATTTCATCTGACTTGAGGTCACCTGGCTCCATACACAATACAAGAAAGAATTTTAAATCCAGTCATTCATCTTGTGGATCCCCTTTGTTACTGTGGCTGTTGCCTGTGGTGCTGGCTGGGAATTTTTAAGGCTTATATAAACACTTAAGAGTAAAACCAGTGCTCTGCCAGCATCTCTTGAGACCTTTGTCCCCAGTATATGCCCATGTAGCTTCTTAAATTTTGCAAGAGCTCTGCAGTGAAAATCAGAAAGATATGGTATTGTGTGTATGATTTTGCTGTGGCATTGGGAAGATTAATGAGTCACCACCACAGGGGACATGATAGTGTAAATGTCTCCATGGGCAGATTTTTCATGTAAATAAAGTGATCAGGAAAACTTCGCTTCTCCCATGAAGCTACTTTTGTGAATTACCGAAAAACCTCGTAGGAATTTGTCTAGAGGTAGCATCATACTCAGGCAGTGTCTGAATACATGTTTGGCTATGTCTTGTTGGGTAAGCACCAGAAAGACATTTCTACGCCATGTTAAAATGCACTTTTTTTTGTTTGGTCTGCAGAGGAGCAATCAGGGAGCCTGGGAGCGGGGCTGTGCCGCCTTTGCAGCCGGTTTGCGTTCCTTCAGAGCCGGAGAGCCCCCTGGTGAGCTCCTCCGACCATTGCAGCTCCCCGGTGCCGGTGGAGAAATTGAAGTGCAGTTAATTCCCCTCTGTTTCTATTTCCTGGGTAACCAGGCCACGCTATATGATCACAGACACACTGTCAGAAGGTATGAGTCATTTTATTACTCGGAGTATTAAGGAATAATACATGATCTGTCACAAAGTTAAGCTGGGTTTTCCAGCTACTGCAGGAGCCCATCGACACACGCAAACTGCACCTGAACAAGCTGATAGAAAAACATAAAGGCAAGTACAGGAGGGAGCTGCTGAAGCCAGCCTGGGTCCTACAAGCTGTTCCAGACAGAGGGAGTCCATCATCTCTACCAGCCTCACTAAAATCAGAAGGTTACAGGTCCACAAAACTGCAGATTATTTATGCAAACAGATGACATCAAACTAGAGAATACTTCTCTGCTGTCAGCTTCAGTGGTACACAGTTTCAGTGGGAACCCTCACTTTATATGCAAGCTGTGAAGGATCTGGGCTTGGAGGTGGGATTTCACTAGTTTTTCTTCTCTACTTCCAAACGCGAATGTGAGTTAATGTTGCAATTACTAATGAGTGTTTTGTGTCCCATTAGGAAGCCTATTGTCCAAATTGTTCTTAATTACTGAAGTCTCATTGCTCCCAGGACACATTACAGAGAGTGGCTGGGAATTCCAAAGGAAACAGGGGTAATCATAGAATCATAGAATAGTAGGGATTGGAAGGGATCTCTGGAGATCACCGAGTCCAACCCCCCTGCCTGAGCAGGATCACCCAGGGCAGGCCACACAGGAACAGATCCAGACAGCTCTTGAAAGTCTCCAGAGAAGGAGACTCCACAACCTCTCTGCGCAGCCTGTTCCAGGCTCTGTCACTCTCAAAGTGAAGAAGTTTTTCCTCGAGGTGGAACTTCCCGTGTTTCCCTTTGCTACCATTACCTCTCATCCTATCACAGGGCACCACTGAAAAGTGACACCCACCCTGCAGATATTTGTAAACACTGATAAGATCCCTTCACAGTCTTCTCCAGGCTCAACAGCCCCAGGGCTCTCAGCCCTTCCTCATCAGAGAGATGTTCCAGTCCCTTCATCATCTTTGTTTCTGAGCTGAGTTATGGAGAACAAATCTCTCACATGCTGCTGATGCAGATGTGCTGTATGGCTGTGCTGGCGCAGGAGAGCACCTGCAGTGCTGAAGGACAGACACTGTTACACCACAAAGGCCAATGTCTCTCCAAGTTCCCCTCTAGAGGGAGGGTAGGGCCTTAGCTCCATCATAATGGTGCCCATCTTGCTGCCTAAAATCCTGCGTGTGTCCCCCAACTCTCCCAGTAGGAGACCTGAGACCCATGAAAAGCTCTTGCCATGTGGAACCAGGTGCCGCCTCCACTAATGGGAAGAGAAATGGTAGGGGCTCCATGCAGAGACCCATCTGAGTTTTTTAGCATGATATGAGCCAGGACAGGCAATACCTGGGTGCAATGAGAGATGCTCCCTAAGGGTCAGGGAGATGGCCCACAGCCCCAGAGCATGGCAAGAGGGACTGAGGGTCCCAGCTGGGCTGAAACTGGGGCCTGGAAAATGGGCAGGGGTTGGAAGAGGCTGTTCAGGGACATGAAAGCCCATTAATATCCACAAAGACTCTTGACAGCTCTCTCTTGATCTCATGTTGTTTTCTGAAGAGTTCACTTTCTTCCTACCTTTATTGCTGTGGGGAGCAACATCTTCAGTTCCCTGTCCTTAATAAAGTCACAGAAAGATGGGGGCTAATCAATACCCGAATCTGATTAGCCATTTTTGATCTCCCTAAGAGTCTCAAGATGCAGGTATCTTTGCTGCTTCAGTTAAATATGATAGATTCAGAAGTTTTCTTCAGGTCATATATTTTATCACACAACCTTGAATTTCCAATAAGTTAAATAAAAGCTCATGGGAGATCAGTGAATTGCTAGACTAGCCCTATCTCTGGAGGGGCTGCTTTGTATGAGCAAGTATAGAATAATCTCAAATTAATTCTAGTAGGTGAAGCTCAAATAAATTATGTTGCTATTAATGCACTGTGTCCAATGACCTGGAAAAGTGCCCTCCCTCTCTTGTATTAAAATTCTACAAGCAAAACAGCTTCATTAGGTCAGTTAATTTCCACACATGTGTTAACAAAAAGACTTCACTGTGGGGGTGGAAAAATTAGTCTGAAAAAACTCTATCCTGAGTTCAAGACTGTTAATTTATGGTCTGCTTCTCTGGCATCAGTTTAGCTAAACTTCATCTAGATTTATTTTCCTTTTCTTAGCTAGGAGCATTATTTGTTCTTCTTAACCAGCTTGCCATACACCATGTATTACCAGCAGAGTTTACATAAACTCCTAGGATTGAGATTTATAAAGATTCTCAGATTACAAATGAACAGGATAATTCCTAAAGTTTTAATGTACTCAGGGCTATGACCTTTGCAAATCAGTAACAGCCCACTCCAGGCAGCCCATGGCATGTGCTAGTGCTTTCAAAACCCGCTAAGTGATGAAGGCCAAGTTGATGCTCTGTAGCTGTGCAAGGCTGTGACTATGACTGAGGAGCGTTCTTGATAGGGCAGCATACAATGTGGTGTATGAAGAATAAGAATAACACTGCTATTACCAGTACAGCCGTGGTGATCTTCTAGACTGAAACATGTCTTCTCAACAATGTGAAAAAGCAGGTCTTGTGGAATGACTTATCTGTGGAGCACACAACTACGCAACTCCCCAGCTGCTGTCTGATGCCTTCCTGGGAGCGTGTGATGTTGATGAATGTGATGTAATTATGGTTAAAGACAGCTATATTGTCTTCTTGACTGGCATGTGGAGATTAATATAGGTATTTGATCATTAGCAAACTCTTAGCACCTGTCACAGCTTATTTGGTCTTCAGGAAAGCTGAGGTCCAAGTACTAGTGAAATGCAGAATGATTTTGCAGACACTGTAGTGTTAATAGGCTCCTTTCTGTTCGTGGTGATATGCAGGGGCATGATAAAAATAGATACACTAGACAAGAATTCCACTAGGACTATTAATCTAGATAGGATATATTCCTTATGTAAGTTTAGAGCGCTGTGTGGTTCCATGGTAAAATCTGGGAGGCATGTCTAAAATCGTTCAGTTTCATGTTATAGCAGTCTTGAGACTCCAGAGTGCAAGTATCTCCTTCATCAGCTTGGTTACTGAGGGAGCCAAATTATCACTTCAAACAGATGCTATCCAGTCAAAAATTTCTGGGTCTTTTCCCCACAGTGCTGGGCTCAATATATATGTTTTTTTAATGTCTCAACATAATCCAGTTAGAGCTTATTTTCCATCATACTGATTCCTCAAAGGGTAGATACAGAAAGGTTTTCCATATCTTACAAAGAACAGAAGCAGTCATAAAAAAGTTCTGCTAAATTTGTATTCCAAGTCATGTATTCTGGTACATTTTCTCTTTAATATCTGATAAAAAGTAGACCTTAGCAGAGAGCTTGACTGGGACCAGTTTATAATCATGCCAAAACTGTGACAAATGATACTTAAAATTAGGAGTTATGTTTTCACTTCCTTATTGTAGAGTCATATCATTGTTTACACATTCGCTATATCCAAATTCAGCAAAACATTGTATAGTATGAAAAGGACCCTAAACTTTCAAAAAGAATGTTTTTGGTTTTGTTTGGTTTGTTTCATTTGTTTGTTTTTCTTTCTCTTTAAGACAGTTTGCCTCATTCTAATGGGTATTTCTTAGCAATATTGAAGGCTTCATCATGTCGCTTGGGTGAAGTTGGTGGTTGCAGGTAGACAGCCATCTTTCTGTAGAGGACAAATGTGCCTCTGATAACTCCTCACAGGTGGTTTTAAATACAATAATTGTCTTCCTAGGCTTGCCTGAGTCAAGACTGAAAATGTGAGACCTGTGGCACATTCACTGGTTAACCTGTTGTCACTGGACCTAGCTGGGGATGCTTCTTTCCTCAAAATGTACCTGATTTCAATACCTTTTGCACAACTTCTGCCTGAAGCCACACTTACTTGCAACCTGATACTGGGAAGGTAAAGCCTTTAAGAAAAAAGATGAATATCAGTAGTTTTCACCCATGCATTCAGCTGCTTCCAGTCTTTTATGTGGAAAAAGAGAAGAACAAGACCTGGCTGAATATCTCCTATTCTCTTCCTCCAGCTTGATCATGTCTTTTCATCTTTTTAGCAGTTACAGAGAGACTGGAATCCCTTTTCAGGATGTTTTTTTCTTGAGTGTTCAGTCCTGTAAAACCCTGCTCAGCTGTTCTTCTTTCATCCCAGGAAAACAAGACTGGTCAAGTCTCGTTGAGACTTCATACTCTGAGAGTGTGAACTCTTTCTTAAATATTTTCTGGTTTTTTTTTTGTTTTTTTTTTTTTTTTTGTATGAACTGCTCTTCAAAGGATCGTAGAACCAAACTGTAGCAACAAGCTCTTAATGATTTCTTTAAAGCCAGGTAACTTTCCTGCAAAGCTTTTTTTCTTCTTTCAGGCAAGGAAATAAATAATAGTAAACCCATATATATTTTTATTTTGATTAGAAGCTGTTTTTACATTGTCTATCCTTGGTCCCTTTGTTGATTTTCTACCATGTGAAAATGCATCCAAACTTCAGCAGAAGTCGTCAAGATGTCCCAGGACGCAGGTTTTCTATTGCCTGTTGGAGATGTGTGGTGAGGTAACTGCCTTCTTGGACAAAACTGGTCAATAATGAGGTGCAGAGATAGGGTTGAAGACATACAGAAAATTTCTGTAAAACAACAGCAAAAAAATCTGCTAGAATTTCCTTTTCCCCAAAGAATTTGTGAACATACTATCTTTGTTTCCTCTCATCACCTTGGTCCTTTTGAGTGAATACTTTAACATGGACATACTGACTTTATGTCTTCAGGTCTGTGTTTCAGATTCAATACTCTGTCAGGATTCATTGATGAGGAAATTACTTGACTATCACTATCTGTGGACTCAGCCTTGCTGCCATGAACCATTTCCTGTTGTCTGTTATGGTAGCAGGACAACACAAAGAAACGCAAGTATGTGGTGCAAGGGTCCCTCATCCATGTAAACTATCAGAAAAGTCTTAACAGTAATTTGAGCTTGGAAAAAAAAAGAACTTGCTGTAAGTTGGAGTACAGGAGTAGATCTGCTAGGGTGTTCTTTGAGGTTTCCAGAAAAATATCCGTTCCTTCAGTAGAAGATGTGTCTGATAGAATAGAACATTCTGCCCACCATTGCATTTTCTCTATGACATGGTGTCTTGTCCCACTCAGTGGACAACGAGGGAGGTGAATCTTTGTGATCCCCTGAAAGAGGCTGTCCCTGCACAGCAGGGCGGCCGGCATGGCAGAGTCACAACAATGACTCTGAGGAACAATAACAGTACAGTTTATTAGTTCTTCCTAATGGAATAGTATGGATAAAAGTGTTAATTTTTGTAGGTGACTGTTTTATGGAGTGGCTAAATTTTGAAGAAGAAAGAGTTATTAGAAAAGAGGAGAAGATAGAGGGAATGAGAGACTGAATAAGAGAAAGATAAAAAGAAAATATATCACCACCCGTGGATCCAGCGACATCTCACTGGATCAGTTGAAGTCTTCAGTTCTTTGGTGTGGGTGCACACTGATAAATATTTTTCGTCCCTTTATACCCTTGAGATATCTGGGTGGCATTCCCAGTTTCCACAGGAAGTGGTGTTGATTTGCATGAGCTCCATAAGCTAGAAGTAGTGTGGTGCCTGCCATGCACCTCCCCCATGACACAGTCAGCAGGAGCTCTTAACTAAAGAAAAGACAGAGTTCCACCTATGAAGAACTTATGTCTTCCTTTTGTTAAGGTCCCTCTGCAAGGAGCCAAAGGAGCATCACAGAGACATTGAGATCAATCAACACCTCTTCCTTCCAGAAGGTCTTTCCAGACCTTATCACCTCACAAGGTTTGAGGCACAGATAGCCGGGCTCTTACACATGGTTCTGTAATTTTTTTTATAAGCTAATGAAAGTGTTAGTGGTATCATCACTGGAAATTCAGCTTCACCATACTTTTCTCTGAAGACGGACATTTATTTATTACTTTTAGGGCATTTTTGCTTTGTTTTTTTCTTAACTGTGAATGTAGAAACATTTACAGAGAGAAACAAGGTCTCTTTGACACAATTTCTCTTTTCTGACTAATCAAATCAGAGACAAAGCAGGAACTGGCCCTGTGTCTCTCATCTGTGTAAGAAATGATACCTATTATGGATATTTATCTATCTGTATTCCTCTGGAGCCCTCCAGAGCTGCCATGCAGGATCAGGTCCCCATTGTGTGGTACACTACAGCGACACCAAGTAAAAGATAGTACATGTTGGTTAGAGAGTCAGTTACTTTCTATAGTCTAAGAGTGTTTTGTCCCTGTCCACAAGTGTTTATATTGGCTAATTTGTCCCCCTCTGTGCCCAAATGACTGTCTTCAGGCAATATTGACTCATTGTCTTGCTTTGTCCCATGTTCCAGAGAAGGAAATCTACCCAGAGTGCTAAAGCTGCCTGCTACCCACACTCCTTTGGGGCAGGATTGGAACCAGCTGTTCTGGCTTGTGGGACAAAGCAGGAAGGAAAAGCGGACATGGCAACTGGGAGATGCGGAGCTTCAAGATGTCTTATGGTTAACCTCGAGAAACTGATCTGAGAGCTGCCATCCCCGGGTAGAGCAACCAAGTAATGAATGAACAATCTTTTTCCCTTTTCTGTCTTCTGCCATGGAGACAGATGGTGAGATCCTTCTTTCTTCTCTTTTTTCCTTGTGTATTGTCATATGATTCCTACCTGACCTTTTCTGTAGCTGCTTGTCAGTGACACTTGAGTAACCCAAAGCTTTGGTGGAACACCTTACAGGACAATGAGGAATTTTTTCCCATCTGCCTCCTGCTCTATTTCCCCTGCTGCTTTTCCTTCCAAACTTTTTTGAACTCTGAGAGGTTTTATACTTAATGAGTCTGAGTGCTGCTGCTGTCTGCCCTCCTGTAGATTAATTCCTTGGGGTCTGCACTTCACCTCTTCATTTTTCATTGTTGTTAGACTTGATTTCCCATGGTCCCATACAGAGACGATGCAAAGCAGAGGAGCAATCACAAGCCTCAGGCGTTCTTCCTCTTACAGAAGAGGGTCAGGTCAAGGATGGCTGTGATGAGCAGTGCCAGTCTGATGAAGACAATCCATTTAATAAGGGGATGCAGATGCTTGGGGAGAAGGCAGTTCTACAATCCCAGCTCAATACAATTAAAGATGTGGGAAATTTGTTTCCTCCTTGTATCCTGAAAACCTTGTGGCAGATGACTGCATTTCACTGGAGAAGAGATTAAAGGAGGCTTTTGTATGAGAGAAAAGGTCCAGAGTGATGCAATGAAAATTACTTAGTTCCTGGGGAGGAGAAACCACATGAGAACTTTTAAAAGACCAGAACTGTTTAGTATGGAAAGGCGAACAGGAGGAGGAAATACGATAGTGCGACATATATATTGGAGGATAAAAAGACAGCCAAACAAGGGATAATTTCTCATATAAACCCCTTGATCTAAGGACATAAGGTCACTTTGCAACATATAAGGGCAACATCTTTCAGACAAGTCAGTTGAATTTATTTGTGTCATGCATATGTGTGGTTCATAACGACACAAGGAAATACAGCAGTGCAAAGGAATATGACAGTGCTGCCAAGCCTTGCGTGCAGACAGTGAGATTCGTGTAGCTAGCTATGGTTTTACATATCCTCACGGATGGATCCATGCTGAGCACATGTGTGGCGTGGGGCTACAGTCCTCTATTCCCTTTCCCCAGATGTGATCTGGCTATGTCCGGCACATGGGATGACAGAGCAGGAGAGGGGCTCTGCTACCCTGCAGATGGAAATGAACCATCTGGAAGAGCCCTGTTGTCTTCCCTGTCTATGGCTGCTTCTCCTCTGTTTTGCAGTGTTCTCCTCCTGAGGCTGGAGGTATATTTGCTTGAGAAGCTGCAATATATCATCCACTAATGGTAGCTTGGAGAAGAAGGTACAATGTTCCTCCCTGTTGATAGTCCATAGCATCAGAGATGTATGTGTATACTTGTGTGTGTAGAGATCAATTACAATTCTTTTAAACAGAGCACTCTGTTTCATGGTTTCCTTTATGTGGGGAGGTTTGGGACCTCCCTTGAATTGTAGGCTGCCATTGAGTTTAAAAATAGCAATGTTAAACAGAGAAATGTATGGGCTGAAAGAAGCTGCTTTACTTTCTAAGGCTGTATATAGGTGTGGGATACTGCTCTGCAGGAGGCAGATGCTCATATTTGACGAGACATGATTAAAAAGATCTGGAGACAGATACAGTTTGCTTAAAGGTCAGAACTGGAGATCTTTCCCAGGTCAGTATCCAGTGCTAATATTTACTTCATTCTTAATATTAACTGTGTGGCTACAGCTGCAAGAGGTTAATTCTCCTTACATGTTTTGGTACCTTTCTCCACTGCAGTAAGCCTTGAGCACGCTGCATGTGCAGTGAAAAGTGAAAGCTGTGCACATCACTCTGTCACTCATGCGTGTGAGCTCATCAAAAGTCTTTGTGTAGGGAAGTGTCAGGGAAGAAGGGCAGAGTTGATGACACAGGAGCTGATTTCCTTTCACCTCCCACTGCAGCTCCCATTCTGCTTACCAGGTGAACTTCAAAAATCTAAATTAGGTCACATACCAGAATCCAAGAGGCTTTCCAGTGCCATAGTAAAAGCTCTGGTAGCTGCATATGGCAGCTACCCACATTATGGTCCATGCAGGCAAATGTCTGGGAAATAGCTGGCCACAAAAACTTTGAAATGGGTTGAAATTGTCTGAAACATCAGCTTAAGGACTGGGCTGTGAAAACCATGCACAGTTACAAAGCTCCCATTTACTTGCTTTGCATTTTAGTAGATTCCTTCAGGCTAGCTCTGGTCACATCGACTTCTTCTACTAGCAGCCTGGAAGTCCAGAAACACTCAAATCAAAGTCAAAAGGTCAATGGCAGAGTGTCTCCTGCAGCTATGCAGCCTGTGTTTGGCATGGGTTTATGTCTCCCCTGGCACAAAACAGATGTCAGAGTGTGATTCCCCTTCCCCAAATTGCCTCTGACTTCAGGGCGAGATTGTGAAATGCTGACCTTGCCTGGGAAAGTCAGTGCTGCTCCTCCCATGTCCAAGTCCCTGGATATATTTAGCTGTGTCCTTTGCCTGGGCTGCTGAGCAGGACTTGCCAAGCTACAGCTGCCCAGGGAGGCTTTCAGAGGACCTGGGAAGGAGCCAGGATGCAAAGAGCAGAGTCAGGAGAGTTTGGCATGGTCCATGGCTGGGGTCTAAGTGTTCAGTGGAGGGACTGTTTGCCAGCACTGCCTGGAGAAGCACAAAGTCACATTCCCAATCAGGGTGCTCTCTCTCCTCACTCTCCCTCCTCTTTCAGATGGTCACACAGCTCAGATCTGAGATTTGGGTTAGCAGTAGAGACTGACCAGGCCAGGGTGCAAAGGTGAGTGGCAACCAGAGAGGAACAGCAGAAAAAAGGTTTGCTGATGAAAAGGCAAAGGGAGAGCATACTTGGTAACTCTATAAGAATGATTCCTGCTTTCCAGACAGGTTTGAGAGGCTTGGCAGAAAAAAAGAAATGCCTTGAGTAGTTATCTTATGGACTGCTGTGTTACGCTTGCAAACCTGAAGTCCTGCACCTTTTTTCTTCTCTTAACTGCTGTGCATCCACTTGGAAACACATGTTACCTAACTACTCAGCCCATCTGAAGGGCCACATTCCCTGACATCTGCAGCTTCGGTGAGAGCTGAGAAACCTTAGGATCCTCAGAATCACATTCCTATGGGGGGAAACATGAGAAACTCATTATTTGTTAACAAAGTTTGATTCACAAATTTCTCTGAAAACAATCCCTCATGGGATTCAATTACCAGCAGTTTTATGACATATCAAAGGAAGCATCTGTAAACCCCAAAAATGACTTACAGTTTATGACACTCCTCTTTAAGTTCCAGAGTTGCTAAATAATTCTGAAGTCCTCAGTTCTGAAATATGGAGCCAGGATGGATTGTATTGTGTCAATTACACAATGCTGTATGGTAGAAAGCATGGACAATTGGCTCTCTTACACAGCTATGGCAAGAAGGAGAGGATGTAGGAGGACAGAGACTGAGGAGTGTAAATTCAAATAATATTGCCAAAGAAGGATTAGAAAGATCACAGGAGATGTTGCTGCATTTTCCATCTTAGAGGACTTTGAAGATGGCTCTTCTCCACTTTGGTATCTAACGCTGTCCACCAAGTGTGTTTTGCAGTATATGACATTTTCTGAATATACTGGTAATTTATGAGTCTGATTTTACTCCTACTGAAGTCAGTGGGAGACTTGCAGCATGTTTAGCAGGAGATGGATTACCTCTGGCCTCATTAGTGTAATTTTCTTTTACAGCAGTGGACCAGCCCCACTCTTGCTGTCACAGGGAGGTAAAATTTAGGATGCACTGCATCACACTGATCTTGCCATACCTTACATGAATTTCCCTCTCCTGTGTCTTTAGTATATTTTCCTGTGACTTCTGCTGAGACTTTGTGGAAGACTGAGGAGAAAAGAGTTGCTTAAGGTTTCCTTGGCTGACTGCCTACCCTTGCTGCCCCACCACTGTTTCTTCTAGCCTTGAGGAATGAAGCTGATCAGTGAATTTAACAGGTATTTTGCCCAGGGAATTTACACAGCCACATGTAGCCTTTGTGAGCATTAATCACAGCACCCCTTGTTGAACTGAATTTATTTACTTATTTTTTAATTTGAGGATGATTACTGTTTTCCTATTAAAATGAATTTCCCAAACTGCTTATCCTTTCTTAGAAGCTGTGTTCCTTCTCTTATGATTCATGGATTGATAAGTGCTCTAAAGATGAAGGCACATCTAAATCCATACCTCTCCAATCATGTATCACCAATAGTTGAGGTGTCCTAATGGCTGAATCTCCTATTAGGGAATTACAAGACCTTTGCTTTGGCTGAAAGGTCACAGGGGCAGTGAGGACTCCTGGTGCTGTCACTGTTGGTGCAATCTTACAGTGTGTCTCCTGTGCAGTCTCCATATCCACCATGGAATGAAGACAAGTAGGTGTGAACCAAGGAAGCAACTGATTGACCAGGAGGGCTGGAGAGTGCTACATCAAATCTAAGGGTTTCGTAAAAGTTCAGTGTTCATCAGATGTTGTGATACCAGCATGTCAGCCAGACATCATACGAACACCATGAAGTATAGCAATTCCACACATGATTATGGAAAATTAAGTGCACAGGCACTGTTTAGAGAACTGGGGTGCACAGTTCATGTTAGCTTTGCTCAGAATGTCAGGAAACTGTGAACGTTGGCAAAGCACTGGAATTTATCAAATAACTTTTTACCTTTCAGTTGGTCCAAAGAGAAACTGGAACAAAAGGAAATAAGAGCTAAATGATTGAAGTTGTTTTTTGTGGTTTTTGTTATATTTTTGTTTGTTTGTTTTTTTGAGCTCTTTAAACAGCTGAGAAGTCACATGCCATGTCTAGATCAAAGCAACTAAACTTAAAAAGTGTATATATTTTTGACAAGCGAGTTCCTATCGGAAGCAGCCTACTTGTAATTAAAACATTGCAGCTGCGCTACTAGAAGAAAGGAAACACTGAAAAGCAATAAAATGTTTTCGCTGGCTTTGATGGGATTAGCATCAAGACTCTATGGAGAAAAAGCAGAATGCTTCTCCAGGAGTTTAAGAAAGGGTTCTCAACAAAATCCCCCTCTGCCTGAGTGGTACCAGGATTGGAAAAAAATTGGAGAATCCACTTGTTCATCTTCTTAATCAAAATGCTTCATGTCATGAAGTCAGTCCCTGGAAATTAATTAGTGTCCCCTCAGTCCCTTGTAAGATTTTTGAGCAGATCCTCTTGGAAGCCATATCCAGGCACAAGAAAGAATCCAAGATGGCTGCATTTATTTGCAGTTCTGGTGACCCCACTATGTGAACGACAGTCAAACAAGTGTAGCACAGGACAACAGAGATGATTAGGTGTACAACAGGAGGACATTGGAATGGAGGTTGTTTAGCCTGCAAAAGTGAAGGCTAAGGGAGGAAATCTACTTGCTGCCTTCATCTACCTACTTGGTGGTTTTAGGAACTATTTTTTGAGGTGCATGGTGAAAGGACGAGTGATGATGGACACAAGTAGCAGCAAGGGAAATGCCATCAGGCTATAAATAAAGAATTGTTTCATAGTGGGGTCACTGAGTGTTGGAAGAGGTTGCCCAGAAAACCTGAGGACTCTGCATCCTTGAAGATATTTGAAAGTCATCTGCACAAAGAGCCCTAAGAAACTTGATTCCACTTTGAAGAAGGCCCTGTTTTGAGCAGGTCAGACTAGATGACCTCCAGAGATGCCTTCCAGCCTAAATTATTCTATGATTCTGTGATGCTCCAATGAGATTTTTATTTTTTTCAGTTTTCTGGAACTTCTTCAGCTCTTTCCTACATATCACTCAGCACTGTCCTGCTCCCTTTACAGATTATTTCTTCAAGTCAAATCATAGAATCTTATAATGGTAGGGGTTAGAAAGGGCCTCTAGAGATCATCTAGCCCAAACCCCTGACAGAGCAGGATCACTCAGGGCAAGCCACACAAGTGTCTAGAGAAGGAGATTCCACAACCAATCTGGGCAGCCTGTTCCAGGATCCATTACCCTCACAGGAAAGAAGTTTGTCCTCATGTTGAGGTAGAACTTCTTATGTTCTATCTTATTCCCATTATTCCTTGTCCTATTACTGATCACCGTGGGAAAGAGACTGGCCCCTTCCACTTGACACCCACCCTCAGATATTTATAGACATTAATAAGATCCCCTCTCAGTCTTCTCCGGAATAAACAGACACAGTTCTCTCAGCCTGTCCTCATCAGAGAGATGTTCAAGTCCCTTCATCATCTCTGTAGCTCTCTGTTGGACTTTCTCCAGTAGATGCCAGTCTCTCTTGAAGTGGGGAACCCAAAGCTGGATGCAGTATTCCAGTTGTGGCCTCACCAGAGCAGAGGGGGAGGAGACCCTCTGTCAACCTGCTGGCCAGACTCTCCTTAATGCACCTCAGGACACCATTGGCCTTCCTGACCACAATGGCACATTGCTATTCCATAGGTAACTGTTTGTCCACCAGGATGCCAAGGTCCCTCTCCATGGAGCTGCTTTCAAGCAGCACAACCCCTAATCTGTACTGGTGCCTGGTGTTGTTCCTCCCCAGAAGCAGGACTCTACATGTGTCCTTATTGAACTTCTTTATGTTCACCTTCACCCAGCTCTCCAATCTGTCCAGACCTTGCTGGATGGCAGCACAGACTTCTGGTGTGTCAGCCACATGTGTTGGTACAATGTAAAATCTCATCATGCAATTGCTCCACAGCCTTTTCCATCACCTGTATTACCCATCAGCCTTATTTTAAAGGAAGGTCTCAGTTCACAGAAAGCTCTCACACTAATTCATTTCTCCTGAAATCAGGTCTGACATCCATAGCTGAATGCTGCAGAAGAGGGATGTGAATTTCTTATTTTGAGGTCTTGGCTCCAGTGTAATGTTTGAGGAAAGAAGAAACATTTAATTCATTTCACTCCTAGTTGGAATAGCTCATCCTCCCCACGCCTCAGACATCATCTGGGGTAAGTTACTTCTAACCACAATGTTCTTATAAAACATGAGAGCAATGGAAATAGAGGTACAGTAAGTCCAGGGTGGGTACATTTTTCTACTTTCCATTTACAGTATAATTATAAACATTACAATGAACCCCATTTTGCCAGAGGTGTATAGGGCAAAATCTTCAGGTCATTGAAATGACATGATCCAGATGGGTTGGTGGGGTTTTGTGTCCAGTGATAACCCACAGATGGATAGGATACCAGGAGAAGAGCTTTTCTCAGAAGGATAAGGACCAAATATGGTGTTCTGCCTGTTAGCCTGGATCTGTCATGCCCACATGGTGGGTGCTCTGTGTGCTTGGAGGTCAGCATGGGTTCTGGTAGAAGAGTTGCTCTATTAGTACAGGACTGTGCTTTGGCCATCCTGTGTGTCCTCCTACAGTGCCTGTGAGTGGTAGCAGCACAGGGAGCCTTGCAGACACTCTGCTTGTATGTACAGGACAGGCACTTGAGGAGATGGTTTCCCCTTTACTTCTTTTCTTACAACAGCTTCATTTGCTGTTACTTCTCTTTTTGCTCCCCTCTTAATTACAAATCAATGAGCAGTTTCTTAAGGTGTGTCTTCTAATAGCTCACTGCTTCTAGAAAGGGGCAATCTGCTGCCTTGTGCCACCTCTTGCTCCTCCTTTATTCCTGGCATACTTTCAGTTGGCTTCATGTTTGGTGATCTCAGGGCAAACTTAGAGATCAGCAAACTGAGGTAGCAGGTTTTCTGGTTACTGCATGTATTTTTCCTGAATCAAAGTTAACCAACGTTATGTCTCCAGTATGCACTTGTTCTCATGGGCTTGGTAAAACCAAAGTAACTACATTTCTGTAGTCCTCTGAATGAAAAATGTTTTGACTCAAGGACACAACTAATTTTCAGATATTAGGATTTTTACCTAGCTAGCTTAACCTTGACCTACATAAATTGTGAGGGCAGCCCTGAAGAAAAGGACTTGGGAGTACTGCTGGATGAGAAACTCAGCATGAGCCAGCAGTGTGCTCTTGCAGCTCAGAAGGCCAATCGTATCCTGGGCTGCATCAAGAGAAGCGTGGCCAGCAGGTCGAGGGAGGTGATTCTCCCCCTCTA